>MNCI01016226.1:137965-176889 GCA_015680685.1 Gnetum montanum | reverse complement strand
AAATGACTAAGAATGCTCATAAGAGGCATGATTGATTATGTGAAACTGCTAAAGATCCTACTCTAGCAACCAAGGATGACTCATTGATGCTAGAATATTTTAAACTTGATAGATTTTGTGACTATTATCAATTGCTTGATCATTATATTGATTTTTTCCTAGCCCTAAAGGATAACCTGCAAAATATGATAGATAATAGAGAGATAGTGCTAAATGCCTCCAATTTGGTTAGGCTCTAAAACCAATCTATGCAAGTATATAAAGACTCATTAAATGCAAACAACAACCCTTACACAATAGTAGCATTCAATGTCAGCAACAATCCAATACTTGCTAGGGAGCTATTTGTGATTCAGGTACCTCCTCATGATGAAGGGGGTCCTTCAACTTCATCAAGTTTAAGGACTCCTTTTATCATAAGATACAATCACCAATGCCTTTCAAATCACCATTCATCATCAAAGTACCCCCTTCCACTACTACCAAGCCTACAACCCAAGTCAACCAATGTCCTCCTATGGTCGCCAACACAACAACTTCTTCATAGGCTAATAACAAGAAATCACCTACTAAGCAACACAAGTCTGTCACAAAGCCCAAATTAAAAGAAAACAAGTAAGAGAAGGCTTGGAAGGAAGTGGGTCCATTAAAGCCAACATCCATTTCAACCATTCCCATGAGCTCCAATGCTCAAAATGCTTCAAAAAATTAGCTAAGGGAGGACCATAAACAACAACAGATGGAGATGGAGGCCAAACCACAAATCTTAAAGCATGAAGTTCAAATCTTGGATAGGATTGAGGAAATCAAGATAAAAAAAATTAAAAACCAACATCCAATGACAAATAATTTCTCAACATCATTAAGTAGGTGAAACTATCCTTAAAAAAAAAGAACACCTCTCTTAGCCTATACAATCTAGTAATGACCTTCTCTGCTAATTGTGAAGCTTTAGTAAGAATGTTTACTTCAATTCACATTAGCGAAGACATTCTTGCCAATGAAGAATCTATTCATGTAGTGTTGGTGCCACCTTCACCTAGAGAAGAAATGAAGTCAATGACACTAGTGTTTCACAATAGTGAAATTACAATGAATCGTTAGGATGATGAGATAACAAGGAATCCTCTCTTTATAACCATAAGAGTTGGGAAATATAAAATACATAGGGTGCATGTTGATGATGGGGTAGTAATTAATGTCATACCTTCTACCATTGTTGAATAGTTAGGCTTGGTAGAATATATGCAAGGTGCTTCTACTTCTACTCTCAAATCCTTCAACGAATCATGGGTTGCAATAAATGGTTTCATCTCATTAGACTTTGTAGCAAGGGAAAAATTACCCACATATGCCAACTTCTTAATGGTGGAAGAGATACCAAGATTCAATCTCATCATGGGGAGGTCTTGGTTAGCTCAATCATGAGTAGTTTACTTCCCCATCCACTAAGAAATTCACATGTGTAATGCTTGAAAAATTCCGTTCCTGAAAAACTAAGGAATTCTAGGTGAAATAGCATAACCTTGGATTCTAAGGGCATCTGAGAAGAGAATCCAAGGCACACTAGATGAACTTGTCAATCACCTAGGAACTTAGGGGGTGTTAATGAGGGTAAATAATTCAAATGAAAATTGTAGATATGCTTTAAGAAAATGCACAAAATGAATCTTAAATAATTTTTCATAACAAATAACCTATAGGATTTATTATACTAATAAATATTAAAAATAAAAAGTTAAAAAATGTATACAAATTATGTCCCTA
Organism: Gnetum montanum; assembly: GCA_015680685.1. Taxonomy (NCBI): domain Eukaryota; kingdom Viridiplantae; phylum Streptophyta; class Gnetopsida; order Gnetales; family Gnetaceae; genus Gnetum; species Gnetum montanum. The sequence goes on along the minus strand of MNCI01016226.1, from coordinate 175,122 downwards.
AATGCACAGGGAGTTGCTTGAATGAAGCTTGAAGCCTGTTGGAGCCAATAGGTTATGTTCTGCAATTACCTTCACAATCCATGTACTTCCAAACTTCAATTGCCAAAACTCCTTGATGGCTTTCAACTTGGATCTGAAATGTTAATGAATAGGGGATATGGTTTAAGCAAGATTTGTTGTGAAGGGGTTAAGTTATGTGCTACGCTGGTGTAAGGGAGTAAGGTTTGTGCAACATTGCTACAAAATGGGGTAATGTGTGTGCAATGTTGGTTTCCAAGGGGGTAAGGGGGTAAGGTATGTGCTTGATTGTTTAGTGTTGGATAATGCATCAAGTGTCTCAAATGCTCAACTAATTACCAATTTTTCAAAAATTCTTACAAATGCTAATGGTTACAAGTGCTTAAGGTTGCAAAAGATTTTTCAATCCCCCCTAGAACCTATTTAATGTGTTCAAAGTTTTTATTTATAGGCCATATGGTTGCTTTTGGTGCTACAAATTTCTACCATGATTGTTGATAGATTGATACAATTTATAGGTGTAGTGGGCCTTTAATTCTATTTTAGCTTTCATTTATGGTAATTTTTGATAGGCCCAAGGCACCAAAGCCATGTTAGATATCATAAATAGTAAATGGACTTTTTCAACTACATCAACTTCATTCATGCATGTTTGCTTCACGGGTTCCATGCTAAAATTTTGGACCAATGCTAGCCTTGTGAAGAAACTAAACCCCCAACCACTCCAATGCTAACTTTGTGGAGCAATGTTGAAGGTTATGGAAGCTATGCTAGAAACTACTGGAAAAATGAAAATCCAAATCCCCCAACACTAGGTGAAAGTGGTTGTAGCATAGTTGAGGCTATATCTACACAAAAACCCATGAAAATGCCAAATTTAGCCATCCAAAAGGCATTTTTAACCTTTCCAAGCCCAAATGTAAACATGGAATAACTTTTTTCACTTGGGAAGTGAGGCTATGATAACTTATGGGGCATTTTCAGCCCCAAAATTTAAAGTATGTGAGATTGCATCTCATGGATTACAAACACTACATTTTTACAATAAAATTCTAGCCTTGGGTTTAATGGTGAAGGTCATAATGCCAAAATGTTACAACATGAATTTTCTTGGTGGTGTTTTAACCTGCATTATGAGGAAGGTGAAATAATAATTCATGGCAATAGTGTTGTCCCTTTGGCAATCAATAACATTAATGTGGAGTAATAGTCTGATGTAAATTTTCAAGAAGAAACTCCTACTATCAAGAGTGAAATCAAGAGGCCCATTAGAGTAGACTAGGCCAAGCCTAAAGACAACTAAACCATAAACATAGCCTGGGAAGAACTCCCATTCAACATTATTAGTGAGGGAAAGGGGGAGTACAGAATTGTACAATGGAGACCCTATACTTTTTCTAATCTTTTGAAGATTAGAAAATTGTTGCATGATTGTGTATGTCCTCTACTTTCTTGCCCCTATGTAAATAGCCATGCAACCTTTTCTTGTTATTTTTATTTCATAGCCTAGTTTTAAACTTCAAATTACATATGTCATTTTGTTTTACCTTGATTTACCTTGTTTTAGCCTTGTTATAACTAATTAGCCTTACTTGTACATGTTTGCAATAAATTTTTCTTTTAATTTATGCTCTTTCACAATTTTTATTTTATGCGTTTCTTTTGAAAAAACATAAAAATTCCATAAAAAATTTTAAAACATAAAAACTTATATAATTTTACCATGGCTTACCAAGGCCTTAAACTGGCAATGCATTGTAGCCTTTTCTCTACCACATTATAGCCATTACAACATATTTTACACTNAGTCACATAGTGTGACAAAAATTTAATTAACCATGATAACAAAGACAAAAAAATAAAAGTCTAATAGCCATGGATGCACTATGCAACAATAAAAAATAATAATAATGAATTATTTCATAATCTCCAATGACTATGAATAGACACTAAAAAAATGACATCAACACCATAAAGAAGATAGCAAAAACATGACAAGACTGGTATGCCTAAGGCAAAACTAGAGGAGGAGGAACATCGTTACCATCATGACCACTAGGGTTGCCACCATTAGTTGGTGCCTACACCATAATAAAAATAAGAATAAAATGTGAAACATACATTTAATTAGTAATTAGTATAGCCAAAACATAATCATAAAACAATGAAACAAAATAAATATACAAACTAAACTAAAAAATATTAAAATAAAAAACTTTAAAAATAAACTGTTGGAGATTCTAGAGCAAGGCCTTCTAGAGGAAAGTTTAGAAGAATAGCCTCCAATTGATGAAGAATCTACTCTTCATTCATATTTTTCTAGTCTATCTCCCCAAGATTTACACTGGTCAAGATGTTTCTCCTCTCAACATTTGTCCACTCTAGAGGATCTTGGAAAAAAGAGGTAGTAGTAGCCTCTCCAAAAGTCATGGTAATTTGAACATGAGGGGAATCAAACACTAGAGAGCCTTTGAAAAATTTAAGGGCATGATTTGTGTTGACTACCTACACAAACATCTCTAGATTTCAGCTCTTCACAGCCTCCTCTTGTAGCCACTTGTAGTATCTCTCCTTTTCCACCTTATACTTGCACTTGTGATCCTTTTATTTCTTACTACACTCAAGGATCCAAGCCTAGTAATCCTACTAGTCTCTAATTTTACAAACTAGTAGATCCATTTGTATGTCCTTTTCCATGTTGTTCCTGGCTAGAGCAACCTTGTCATGGATGGGACTCCAATAACTAGACCATTCAATCTCCTTAGTATGCAAGGAGTTCCTATTCGCTACATGAGCCTTTATAAACTTCATTTAATCTCTAAGGTCTTTGATCTTATCTGCCCATCTCTTATTCTCCAAGGCCACAATTCTTCCCCATAGGAATTCATTGAAGCATTGGCACTCCCACGAAGTCCTAGCATATGAGAGAGCACATTTGGTGACCCAATCATCCAACCTTCATGGAACATTTTCCACATTGGGTGGTAGTGTAGAAAACTTTTCAAGCTCAACGTCATGCCTAGGATCCCATCTAACCTTGGACATCATAATAACTATAACAAAAATTCACATAAAAATAGTAAGCAACAAAGATAGCCAATAGACACTTTAAACTACTAAAACCATGTAACCATAAAATATAAAAAGCCATAAAAATATAAAATAAAATATCAAAAATATAATAATAAAATAATTAATTCAAAGTATTCTATTGTTCTTACCAACATGGGGATCTATTTGTTGCAATCACTCAATCATATATTCTACCATGCCTTGCATGAATTCAATCTTGTCTAGAATCTCACACTAAGGTTTCAAATGAAATATGGAGGTGGCTACCTCTTGAATATATTCAAACACTACAAAAACCATAACCATCAACTTAACTAAAAAATTAAAATAAATTTTGATAATAAAACCATAAAATGAAATACATAAACTAAAATGCATAAGTACCTAGAGGACCATGTGGGATGTCAACAGGAGGCTTATCATCAAATGTTGAATCATCAAATATGGCATCCAAGGCATCCAATGCTTCATTAGGTACCTATTCATCCTTCTCCTATTGTCTTTGTGATTCTTCTTCTTGGCATCTTTTCTTTACCTTTGCTACTACCTGGGCTACAGGTTCTTGTTACTTCCCTGCAAGAATGGCAAAGGTAAAACATTTAAAAAATTAGAAAATTTTTCCTAAAATTAATATAATGACAATAAATATGCATATAACATAGAAAAATATGTAAAATAAAATAAGAATCAAAAATAAAAAATATAATGAAACATACTTGCAATAGTGTGATGTCTCTTGCCAAACTTGAGAGATACCTTCTTTTTCGTTGGCTATTCAACAACACTGACGATCTCTTCAATGAGTGGTCTTTTTAAATTTTATTTGGCTACACTATTAGCCTTTTCATGCACCTATTTTTCTCTCTTAGCACTCTCACAAGCAATATAGGGTCCAATTCCCATGTTTTCAAGTGAAGAACAACATGCACCACTAAATTTCTTAGTGGTAACTAACAATGATTCTTCAATATCCTCAACTAGTGGGTCTTGAACTTGCATAGCTAGAACAATATGTTTAACCCAAGGTTTCAAAAACTAGGAGGGATCATAACTCACCCATTTTTCATCCTTCTTGATCACTAGGAATTCTGCAAACCTCCTTAGATATGCAGCAAAAAATGTAAACTGCATATGGCATATTGTATCAAGGCTGTTATAGAATTTTTGAATCTAATCTAGTAGCCCAAAGATCATGTGTGTAGTCAAGTTAAACTTACCACCCTCTGTGAGGACCTTCTTCATGGTCCTAGCTTGCCAAATACTAAGGATCTTCGTCTATGACAACAACATGGGAAACAATCTAGAGTAGAATAGAGGATACATCTTGTTGACCTCTATGACCTTACATTGGTCTAGAGACAACCCACTATTACCACAACAAGAATTAAACCATTTTTAAACCTCCTTTCTATGGCTCACCTCTTTCCCTACTCTTATGGAAACCTTAATTCCATCAAAAGGTACATCAAAGAGGTCACTAAATGTGAATTCATTGATGAGCAAGGTAATAGGCATATCATGAACATGAGAGATAAATTTCTTGACTCCTATGTCAAAAGAGTCAAGTACATTCACCATCTCTGTAGTAGGCATTGATGGACTAAGAATCATGAATAAATTGAGCAAACCTACATTGGCAATTCTTTCCTAGATCTCTTTAGGTGCTCTACTAGCCAACCACTCCTACACTAAATCTACTTCACGCCACTTGAGAATGAGCATCTCCTCTACACGTATAGAGGTTATCATGGAAATAGTAGTTTTAAGCATAGTACCTATAGCACAACATGAATAGCCCATCAACCTTTAGCATGAGTACATCATACAAAACCAAAATTATAATAAACATAGTAAATTAAAATTAAATTCATAACCACATAGTTAAAACTAATTAAAAAATCAAGGCCTAAGTAACCAAAAAGATAACACAAATAGAAAATGTTAACATTAATAAAAAATTATAAAAATAAAAAATGAAATTTCTTACTTGGTTTAGGTAATGTAAGGCCCCTAGAAGTCACAAGTGTATATATGCTCAAGCCTAGAAGGCCCCACCAAGTATGAATGGTGCTAGTGGCCAAACACCTCTAGTAAAGTAGGGAATACCATGCAATATATTTTCTAAAGTCATCCTTTAACTATTGCAACTCCATTAGTCTCACATCTAGGCCTTGTACAAAAACCCCCAATGCAATGTGTGCCAAAGGTAGGACTTGGTCACTTTTGATCAATCCTTCATCATGCACTCTATACCTAAAATGTGTAAGCATAAAAAACCATTAAAATCAAATAGCCTAATGACAATAAGAAATGATCAAGAATTAGGATTAAACATACGCTTGCAATAGGTAGAAGGTAATAGGAGGATTCTAAAATAAATTGTTGATCCGATGTCCTATCATCAAGGTGTTGTTAGCATTGTACTAAATGAACTTAGGTGTATCCCAAATCTAGGATAGCCTATCTATCCCTAGTGTGTATGAGTCATCACATCGATTGCCTCCTGCCCAAGTGCTAGGATCATCCACTATGAACTTGGAAATGCAACTAGTAGAACTAGGTAGCAATGTCTCCACAATAATAGGTGTAGTGTCAATGGCCAAGTGTGACCAAAAGATCATACTAAAGTTCTCAAGTAAGAATTCTAAGAACTATTTGGCCCCAAGCCTAAACCATAGAGAGTCATGATCAAGAATCATGTTATGGGGTAAACTGTTTTACCTTAATGTGTTTATATAGTACAAAATCCTAATTATTTCAATAACCACTAGGATGGGCTTCAAAAATGCCTTATAATAATCAACAAAAAGAATCATAAAAAAGCAAGATAATAATCAATGAAATTAAACAACACTTAAACAAGAAAATAACAAATATAATGTCAACATTTCCATAAAAAAATTAAAAAAACAAATTCAAAGTTATAACCATAACAAAGAATCAAAATTCAACCTATTGACATTTTGAAAACCAAGTAGCCTAGAACAATAAGGGTAGTCTCATGGCTAAAGAATGTATAAAAAAATTACAGAAGTTTTATTTCAAGTGCTATGCTATGGCACAAGCCTATAACAAGCTTAAACCTATGTTGAAAATAAACTAACAATTGTAAAAAATTTCAACTTGAATTTAATGAAATTTCAATTGAAAAAGTGGTTTACAGTGAAACATTTATAGTAAAGACACTAGGAAAGCTAGCAAAAATCTCAAAAAATTCAAGATGCTACTCAAAACTAATATAGACCATGTAAATAACTTGTAGAGACCTTAAACATAGACTAAGAAACATAAACAATTGACCAACCCTACTAGTGTAGGATGGGAAGCTTGCAGGCTCAACAACTAAAACTGCAACTAAATGAGATGATTCATGTGGTCACAACAAATTACAAATTTTGTTCCAAGTCTAATCATTGTAAATAAGAATAATTCAATACAAATCGCACACCAATGTTTCAATAACATGCATAAAAAGATCTACATTATGACCTGGAATCACTTAGATGTTATTCTGGAAAAACCCAATTTGTAGCGAAACAGTTACAACGAGACCTTTAGGAAAATTACAAAAAACTATTTTATAAAAATTTCAAATCTAGCACAAAATCCTTCTACACTATTCCAATAATCCCCAAGAGGTTGGAAAATTACTAAGAAAATTTTCAAATTAGGCTAATGCTGTCAATCTTTGGAGGTCGAAAACATGAAAAAATTGAAAAAAATGCTATGCACATATCTATGGAAAAAATCATTAAAAATTAACTATAGTTCCAAAAAAATGATTCAACCTTTGATGTGACCATTAAACATCACAAAAAACCCCTATGGCCTTAAAAATAAAAATTATGCACCATATCCTTATAAAAAAGTTGTAAAGTTTGGTTTCTTTTTCGATAAAATTAAGGTAAAAATGCATAAAAGAGTGTTAAAGAAAAATTCATATTTTTGCAAAAAAGAAAAAAAAATGCCCTAAGGCCAAAAAAACAACACGAATTCAGTAAAAAACCTATTCCCAACATTCAATGTCCTTCAAACCAAAATTCTTCAAACATGCAAGCATAGACAATTGAAAATGCTACCATCCTTTAGCAAAAAATAGTAAAAAATAGTGAAAGAAGGGTACCTGGCTATCATGCTAGAAGAGCCTTCACTAATGGAGGAGTTTTGGATATGCGATATGCCCCTAGAAATAGTTTCTACCTTCTTCAATGTAGAATTTTTCCCCATTACTCCTTTCCTCTTTGACATCTTCGATAAAAGAGGAACAAAACATTTACCTCCTTGCAACTATGCTACCTCTAGGTGTGGGAAGTGCAAAAATATGCTAACAACTGATGAGCCTGAAGGTAAGAATAGTTGAAAAGTCTTGTTGATAAGCACCACTTGTCAAAGAACCAAGCTCAAGAAAATAGTATGAAGGAAAGTTTTAATGTTGGAAACCTTCTTGTATTTATGCATTGATATAGAAACCACTACACCTACAATGCCTACCTAGATATCTAGTGAACTCAATGTTCATTTAAGAAAAGTAATAAATATGTTGGGTTTGCTTGCTCTTTGATTTTAAACAACCTTTTAACCTTGTGTGGGCTCTATAGGATTCCTCCCAAATAAACCATGAAAAATCCCCATACAATAGGTTTTAAAATCTCAAACAAAAAATAGACTATGGATTGATGCCCAAGTAAGCATGTAAATCTTGAAATGTATTGTAGGCTCTAACCATGACCAAGAGGCATTCCCAATAGTCCATCCTTGATCCATTGTGATCAATAGAGTCCCATGAATCCCTAGAACCTTGGACACTACCATTGGAAGATCCAAAGTGCTGAAAAATAACATGACACATCTAAAACAAAGTATTCTAAGTATTAATACATGGGCTACAAGAAAATGATACAATGGCAAGCATATTTATACGAGGAATGGAGATGAAATACATAAAAAAACCTTAAATGATCCTTAAAATTACCAAGCCTAACTTGAAACCCTAACTAGAGCCTCTAGCAGCCTCAAAACACTAAAATCCATGTTAAAAAATGTCAAAACCTACACATCCTCCAAAAGTATGTTTTCTCTAGTACTAATTACACTAGCCAACATCTTTATGGGTGGAGGAAACACGAAATTCACCCATAAGACCTCTAATAACTCTCAAATTTGCTAACCCTAACCTCAGGACCTACCTGAAGCTTTAGGTGTATTTGAAACACCAAATGATAGGTCAAAAAGTGTTAGAATCTTATTAAACATTAGAAAATATGCTAGCATCAATACTAAATATGCTATCTAGCATATATATCACTAGAAAAATCAAAAATCAAGCCTTGCACCAATTCAAATATCCTCCAAATGTGTCATTCTAGTCACCAAACCAATCTAAAGCTCCCAATAGCCATGAAACCTTGAAAATTGAGCCAAAAGTGGTCCAAATCAGTCAAATCCTTCATTTATATACTAGCTTCAGTACTAAATACATTGGCTAGCATATATTTGAGGAGGATGGAGGTCAAATGATTAAACCAAGTTTTCTAGTAACCTCCCAAATTTTCAATCTCAGTCCTAAGCCCTAACCATAGACACTAGTGATCTTAGAAGCCAAAAGACCAAGTTGAATAACCTTCCAAACTATCTAGACACTAAAATTCCACAAGAAACACAATAACATTAGCACAAAATACATTGCATAGTGTATTTTTTACTTTCGTGGTAGTTTTGACAACCTTATGACACTCCAAATTACTCAGGATTTGACTGGAGAAGCTTGGAACCCCAGGGCCTAAAGGCAAATGTAACTTGATCTTAGTTAGGCATGAAAATCTCAAATACCATAATTTTTATGGTAAGGCCAAGAAATAATATGTTTTCCAACATATTTTTTAGCTAGAGGGCTCCAAACTAAACTTTTGTTGATCCATTCTGACCTTAAAATTACCATTCTACAACATTGAGATTCCTATTTTACTTTGGAAGACTACTAAAGCCAAAAAATTTTCTACAAAAATACATAGGCACTAGCACTAAATATGCTATCCAGCATATTTTTCATGCTTTGACACCATACAATAACTTCATAGGGTCAAATCAACATTAAAATTGACTCATTATTCCTCCCTGACCATTGTGCTGACATTCCAAGGCATTAGAACCCAAAAACAAGCCAAAAAACCCACATGACCAAGTTTCATAAACAAATATACTAGCATTAGTACTAAATATACTGGAAAGTGTATTTTGTGCTAGAGCTAGTGTATTTACTACAAAATACCTTGTTTCTACCTCCAAATAGACTTAAAATGACCACCTCAAGTACCCAAACTCTTCTATAGATCCTTGAGCCTCCCACTATGGCTTGCTAAGGCCTAAAACTAGTAAAATATGACCTTGATTGATCATGTTTGACCACATGTTATCTACCTTACCCTGTTTGTCCTTGTTCTACTATGTTTTGGATTTACTTGAACTTGTTACACATTGTTGTCCATAATTTTTATATCATTCAGTGTCATTTGACCTCATTTTCATCACTTTTACATCATTTGGCCCTGTTTGGTCACATTTTTACATCAATTGACATTGTTTGAAACTCAATTGACATGATTTGACATCATTTGATGTCATTTGACATCATTAAGACCTTATTTGACCTTGATTGACATCATTTTATGGGGTTTTGACCATCATTTGGCCTTCATTTAACCTTATCCTACATCATTTGGTGCTTGTTTCATCCTATTTACCTAAACCTACTCATTGTGGTCTTTGTTAACCATGTTTGGATCTCATATTACATTGATTTAATCTATTTTTACTCATCTCTACTTTATTATTATAGTATTTTATATTGTTTAACCATTATGTCACATAGATGCCACTTGATGTGCTTATGTTGACATGCAGGAATTAAGCTGGGAGGATAAGGAAGAAAATTTGACTATCCTTAAGGCCTAAATAAACCCCTCTATTGATGTTGTCAGACTAAGATTACCTTGAATATTCAAAATTTAAGCCTTGAAACCATTTAACCATACAACCTTAACATCTTGAAGTAGCCCAATGACCATTTACCTTGAGGCCAGAAACATCATGGAGGATTCCTTGGTCGCAATTCCCATCTAAACCACAATGGTGAGGAGAAAACACATGAAATCAAGTTCCTTGCTAGAACTTAAATCTAATCAATACATCATAAAATCCTTGCAAAGAAACATTAAAGCCATCACATAGCTCTTGATTATAGCTAACACTCACATGTTTTCCTATAGTGTTGTTTACCATTGTTGACAGGTTGGAACGAATGACTAATGTTAATAACTTTGATGATCTACAAGAAGTTAGCCTACACAACCTCTACCTCTCTCTCTGTGTCTAGTACCACAAATGAATTGCAAGCCTTGTAAAATCTATGAAACTTGACATAAATCTCTCAATGTTGTAACAATAGTAGCCTATGGTGGCCTATAGTTCACTAGTTATCTTTCATAGTCTTATGAAATATTTTGTAACATGTATTATTTGTCTTGTCTTCTTATCCTCTTGCAGTTTTCCTTACATGGTGAATCTTGGAAGTCATTGCGAACGTGGAACATAGTGTAGGAGCAACTTACCATGTGATCTTGATGCATGATATTTGGTTAGCTTGGCTTGCCATGTCAAGAGTGTTTGTCGCACATCACTCTTGTTACCCCTATTAAGCCAATATCCCATAGCCCAACTACAACCTTCCTTACCCTAAGTAACAATGATGACCCATGTTTGACATGCATGCATAGTGGCCATGTCACATCTCCTTTGTCATGCTTGACCATCAAGTTCATTGGATGTAATACATCTCATTTAATGAGAAAACTAAACTAAGATCAGCCTTGGCAATGAAACCCAATGAAGGTTTCATTTCATAAAAAATAAATAAAAAAAAATGGAAAATCAAGTTACTAAGAAAGCTAAAAGGCCAATAAAGCCCAAACATTAGATCAACAACTCCAAACAAACAAAGGGAGGAGCCTAATAGCCAAAGAAGCCTTGGAGCTATGTGTTAATTCCTAACAAACATTATTGAGTAACTAGTACTTTGAAGGACAAAGCATGAAAACCTCATCGATCAACAAGCATGTTATTACCATATCATAACCATGATGTCAACATGTGGAATTCATTGTTAACCTCTATGACCATTCCCTTGTAATCAAATATAGCCTTTATCCTATATCATCTAATCATAATCCCATCTCATCATCACAAACACTCTTTAGCATGGTTTGATGGTTATGAAATCAAGCATGAAAGGTAAACATTTGTGATAGACCTATGGTGATGTTTTGCATTCTTTTTTGATGTCTCTCCAATCAATCCTCAAAAAATCAACAAAGATGAGCCAATGAGACACCACAAAGAAAATTCATGTTACAACCCACAGTCAAAATTCATTGTAATTTGGTGTAAAAATAATGGCAGACATAGTTACCTTATTTTTATCAACACTTGACATTGTAACCCTCATCACTACAACTTGAGGTAGGATCTTATTATAAAATGTGAAATTTGCAATCCATAGGCTACAATCTCACATATGTTAACTTATGAAGGCTAAAAAATGCTTCATAAGTTGTGATTACCTCACTTTCCAAGTGAAAAAAGTTGTATTATACATGTGCCTAGGCTTGTGAAGGCTGAAAATGCCTTGGGAATCACCAAATTTAGGTTTTTCATAGTGTTTATGTTGGCCATCACAATTTATACGTTGGACCCACCTACAACTAGCATATAAATATTTGGACTTTAATTTTTCATGATGAAGACACTTGTAGCTAGCATATAAATTTGGGCATTATAAAAATATGCTAGCATTGACATAATATACATTGGATAATGTATTTTGTGATGGATCTAGTGTAGAAACCATCAAAACTGGCCAAATCCAATAAATACACTGGGGCTAAAAGACCTGCAAACACATACAATTTTCAGTAATTTGGTAGCAATCATGGCAGAAATTTGTAGCAACAAATTAGATCATTGATAACACATATAAATTGAAAAATACCATATTTAAAGGAATTTTGGCAAAATTACATTCAGGCTGAACTAGAGAATTTTAGAGCAGCGCAAATCCACCAAAAGTTTAGCAACCAACTCACCACCAACAATGTAGACCCAATGTAGAGAGACTAGCAAGGAGCTTCAAGACCACAACTTGGGACATCTGGATAGTGAAGTTGACTACAGGACATACTCTATAGGCTTCATTGGATGCCAATCATCTTCTGTTACGCTCTTTGGATACTTAAAACTTTGAAATTTTTACGAGTGTGAAGTTTGTTCTTGTAACAATTTTTACTATTTTAATAGAAAAAGTTGTAGTTCATTTATTCCATGCAAGTTTATTTTTAATTTCTTAATTATTGTATCTATAATTTTCAATACAGTTGATCACATTGTTTACTTATTCTAAGCCCTTGGGTGATCAACAAGACTATCTAGGGTGCTTTAGATCCCTTCATCGAGGCCCATGGGATCTGAAGTTAGACTATTTTGCCAAAAATCTTCAATTTTCCAGCAACAAATTTTTTTAGTCGTATAGGATCTTTGTCAAGGACCACTAGGTACCAACTTTTCACCATTTTTTGTGATTTTCAATGAATTTTTGGAAACATTTTCCCACCTCTAGGCTTGTCTAGGTCAAGATGTTTTATTTTGATTATGTCGAATCCATGATCTAGGCTTGTAGATTATGTTAGGAGTGAAATTTTGGGTTTTGGGCATCTATTGGAAAAATTTTGAATTTTTTTCCACACCCATACACAATATTTTCATCCTATGTTTGCCAATTTTAGGCAAATTTTGAGGGTTCTTCTAGATAATGTATGAGTAGATTTTCAAGTTTTAACTACATAGATTTTTTGTTCAAGGTTTTTCAACTGTATTAGAGGTGTAATCATAATTTTTTGAATTTTTATAGGTTTTTTTCAATGTAGTGCATAGCATTATGACTTGTTTTTTTGGAAATTTTGTAGTTTTTCCATGGAAAAATTGGCAATGCTCACTTCATAGTAGGAATCTCAACCACTAACTCCTATACAAGGCATGTTGGGAGGCCACATGGATGTTTAAAGAGTTTCAATTACTTGATGAAATTATAGGTTATAGTCCTAGAATGATGTGGTAATATAGTGTAAGATTTGGAGTTTATTTATTATAGATAATTGTGTAACGTTAAAATACTTAGTTGACATATTGAGGAAAATAAAGGGATAAGACATAATTCCTTTTAGGTATTTATCAAGTTCCATGAGCTAAAAGATAAAATAAACTAAGTAAGAAGAATGTTTATAAATGATAAGGTTGTATATTATGCTACCTAATTAGGCTAGTCAATCGCTTTCATAATAGTGTTATATCCTAGCTATCTAAGATAGTGGCATCAATGTTTCCATGTTGTATTTTATTGATCACTGCTCCATCCATAATAACTCTACTCATAGAAGGGGATTCTTGAGGAATACTTAATAGTGTGATATTTTAGCATCACCCCAACTATAAGATTCTTGTGGAATCTTGGCTCATCTCATGATTGGAGGTTCTTGTGGGAATTTTTCTTTTTTCTTTTTTCAAAAATTCCTACTTCAATCATAAGGTTCTTGTGGGAGCTTCTTTCTTTCTTTTATTTTTGAAATAAAATTTTGATGGGTTTATTACATGGCAACTAGTCTTGATCTATTAAAATAGACTCTTACTAGCGACCGTTTGGGACTGCCAACATTTTCCTTTGGGTCTTGTTACTAGAATCATGGGAAACGAAGGTCTTCCTTCAAACTTGAGCTTAGGTGTTCACTAGTCTCTAGAAACACCAAGGCCCAGATACCTCCAAATAAACTCAATGATAATAGAGTGAACTAAGCATAAATGTGTGTTTGTTATTATGAATGTTGAAATGCTTGGGTTTGTGTATAAAATTGTAACTAGCTATCATAATAGAAATTTAGCTAACCTTGTTAAATACTGTAAGTCATTAACGATTCCTATTTTGTTAAGTCACTTAGTCTCCCTAGAGTATGTTGCTTGAAATAAATTAAATTTCACCAAAATGCTTAAGCACAATTCTGCAAAAATCTACTCCTAATTTTCCTTAGAGAGAAAAATTCGTAAGAAAGATTAGAAATAAAGCGAGATTCAATGGATTTTAAAAGAAAAGAAAAAAGAAAGCAGATTTGTGTGAAATCTCAAACACTTAAGCAAGATAAATTGAACATGAAAACACTTCAAAATAAAGCTATTTTAATTAAATCTAAAGTGTTAGAAATTTTCCAAACCCTCGGAGCTCAACATGCAATTTCATAAAAGACGCTTTTCTTAAACTACCAAAATGCTTTGTAAACAACAAAATACAAGCTATTATTTAGCTAGTTAAATAGTTATTAAGAATTGCAAATAATAGAGCTATCAGAAAACATTTAACAATTTCAAGATTGAAACATCAAGGAAAAGACTTTAAAAATTTTCAGTTATTTCAAGTTGAAGTATCAAAGATTTTCTAAACACTCTAGACTCAAATAGGCAATTTCATAAAGACATTACTATTAAATTACTCAATATGCTTTTCAAGAGAAAACATAAGCTCTTATATGGAAACCTAATAGAACTCTAGAATTATGTTAAAATAGAGCTATAAGAGCAATTAGAAAATCTTAAAATTAAATGTTAAGCATAGAACTATCTAAACTATTAGCTAAACAACTAAGACAAAATGAAAAGAAAAGAACTCATAGGATTGAAACAAAATAGCTGAATTGATGATGCAATTAGCAAGCCATTCTTATGAGTAATCTTTAATATTTCTTCCAAGTTCCTTCCCCCTCTCCTCTTTCCATTCTTGAAGATCTTTTTACAATGGCTTCATGGTAGTTACAATCATCATGGGAGATTAAGGTTAGATACAACAACCATGGATGGTTACAACCTCTACAATGAAAGTTATAACTACTATAAAAATAAAAAGGTATAGTTGCCAAGTGGCCTATTCATATAGGACATTAAATAACTAACTTATAAATCTTTTATTTTATTTTTCTTAATGTTCTTAAGACTTTATCTTTGACATGAGCTCATTGTTTGTTGGCACATTAACAGCAATGGTAAATCCATCTATGGGGCGGACATAATTTATGCTCAACATGACTAAGCATGGTAGTGAACCAAGCTTTTAAAAGGCAGCTTCAATCTAGGTGCCTTCTTCAATTCAAGTTCACCTAAATACAAATATAGGATAGTCAATCCTATGGTTGATCAGAGTAAAAAAAAGGAAAAAAATGTTACCTTTAATTTATATTTCTTTCACCAAATTTTATAACCATTATTATGATTATGATTTCTATTCTTACATGTAACAATTATATTATTACAATACAATACCAAAACCTTGGTACGAATGCATATAATGTAAAATAATGATAAGGCAATTGACTATGCGTCGGTGAAATTAATAAGCGCAAAGGATGAACGTGGCCATCCCATCTGCCAACAACGACCACAATGACCACAATGTACTGTGATTGCAATACGTTTCCAGGAAACAGCAACCACTTTTGCAAGACTCCATTTCTGCCTTCATCGCCAGTGCAGTGGCACATCATTCCAAATTAAATTTCCATGATGCCACTCTGTTACATTGCTTGCTTTGTTTTCTCAGAAGAGGACACCCCATGCCTGCTACGTATGAACGGTTGTGAATGTTGCTCCGTGCATCCTGCAATCAGCAAAACCCATTTGAGAGAAGCTGTTTCATGGCACACATTAATCACTGGCTCAAGCACGTCCTATGTTGATTTTTGAAGTATCCGTGTCTCCATGAGACTTTTGCAGAAGCAGGCTATGCATGGAAAGGTTAACTTGGTGATTTTGATGAAACAAAAGGTTCAGTATGGGCAGCAAATAAAGATGGCAGGAAATCTATGCATCAAAAGAATTGGAAGCAAGGAATTGAGGATTCTTGATTTTGAATGTGTTTGGGTATGTGTACCTCAAAAGAAAGTGGGGACAGGTAATTGGGTACGTGTGCCTCAAGAAAAAGTGGGGATGGATTTGTAGCCAGGGACATGATAGAGAAAATTTAAATATATTAGTTTTTTTAAAAAATTAAATCTCATATATCATAAAAAAACATTGTAGAATATCTAACAAGTACAATGTAAATCCAAAATATTGTTAATGCTTAAAAATTGCACAAAAGATTGCAATATCACCCTTAAACTTGAAGCAAGAAAATTTGTAAAGGTATAGAGGGCATCCAATCCATTTTCTTCCTCAAGAGGCATAATCCAGCCAAACATATAATTTCTACAACAACCAAAACGACAGCAATAAAATAAAACCCTTTTGTTACTCAATCCAATCTTTCCAAGAATGAAATTAAGCCTCAAGCCTCAAGCCTCAACCAAATTTATAACAAACCACTTCTGCTAATACTTCTATTCAACAATGACCTGTTAGTAGCACCACCATAGGGCCATGTTGGAAATGACAACATTACAAGAAAATACAACTTAACTACACCACTTCTGCTAATACTTCTATTCAACAATGACCTGTTAGTAGCACCACCATAGGGCCATGTTGGAAATGACAACATTACAAGAAAATACAACTTAACTACACCACTTCTGCTAATACTTCTATTCAACAATGACCTGTTAGTAGCACCACCATAGGGCCATGTTGGAAATGACAACATTACAAGAAAATACAACTTAACTACACCACTTCTGCTAATACTTCTATTCAACAATGACCTGTTAGTAGCACCACCATAGGGCCATGTTGGAAATGACAACATTACAAGAAAATACAACTTAACTACACCACTTCTGCTAATACTTCTATTCAACAATGACCTGTTAGTAGCACCACCATAGGGCCATGTTGGAAATGACAACATTACAAGAAAATACAACTTAACTACACCACTTCTGCTAATACTTCTATTCAACAATGACCTGTTAGTAGCACCACCATAGGGCCATGTTGGAAATGACAACATTACAAGAAAATACAACTTAACTACACCAGGCACACAGCCCAGTAACTCACCTCACTTACAAAATTGGCACTAATCAGGATGAAGGGGAAAGTAAAAAACAGAGTGCCATGAGTTTGCATATGGCCATTGGCCATGTGCTGGTGGGCTTCGTTGGCTCATAAGGAAACAGATTTTAAAAACAAGTTGAACAAGCATCCATCCATCATCGAGTTCATGACTCATGACATGACCCATGATGATCCCGTTATGCTTTTTGTTTTTCCAGCAGAGATTTGAGAAAAGAGCAAAAACCAGCAATGACCAATAAACACGCGTATATGTGTGAGTCATGGTGGAACCCTTGACGGTTCCAAAGGCCAATCCATGCAAATGCACTGTTTTGCTCGTACGCCCCGTCCCAAACTTGATTTCCGTATATGACCAAACTTGGCCCTTCGGCCTTGGGTTACCAAAGTAGCCCCTTCGTGATTTCCGTGTGTTTGTTTATTTATTCGTACTTTCTTGTTTTTTGTGATCTGTCGTGCGGATGCATGAATCTTGATTAGCGCTGCCCACTTAACAATGAAATGAAGTTATGTATAGATCCATATAAAAATTCATTGGAAATTATGAAATACGTACCCATTGCCGATTTAATGCGTTTCTGTATGCGCTCCCGAATCCAACGCAAACAGTTCGTAAAAATTTATCCAGAATCGCAGATCTTCGAAGTATAGCAGGAAACGCATATAATCTCTGCGTATAGCAGGAAATGCATATAACCTCTGCAACTAGGACTACAACTAGGACTACAAATGGGACTACAAATATGGCCATGGCTTGACCAGCTTGATGATCAGTTTCTTGAGTGTTGGCATTGCTTCTCCGTTATACTCCATCAAGCTATTACAGGAAGGAAAGCCATCCCATCCAAACCAGACCAGAATGTTGCCGTTGAGGTCGTTAGAAAGGCTGTATGTGTCATTTTTCACGACCAATGCCACTCATTTTGTAACTACCAAACGATGGAACAGTTTTGATAATCATCAAACAGTTGATGGCCACTTTTACATCCTGCGTCACCACTACTTGGTTTGCTGTTCGCTAGATAACCTCTCCGTGAATTGCAGACAAGTGGAATAAAATTTAAGTGCGTATGGGCGCCTGTAATTCTTCTTCTGGTAATGGGCGCCTGTAATTCTTCTTCTGTTAGATTACCATAGATTACAATGGCTCTATTTCTTTGTTAACTGTGATGTCATGCAGGACATGGAACATTAACAAATCTGTATCTGACTAGACACAGCATCTTGCCTGCTTCTCTGCAGGCTCATGAGCACTCACATCAATTGTGATACATTTCTTAGGCACACCAGTGTTGTTGGCTTCCTCATGTACAACTGTTTTCGTTCTCATGAATTTATATATCTCCATTAAAACTGTCTGGAAAGCTTCTTTCACATTCGTAGTGTCAAGTGCAGAAGTTTCGATGTAAGAAAGACCTTCGTTTTCAGCAAATGCATATGCTTCTTCGGTTGAACCAGCTCTACGATGACCCAAATCAAGTTTGTTTCCAACCATCGAGCTCACCATGTGTGGATCTGCATTATCTCTCATTTCTTTGAGCCATCGTTGCAGATTCTTGAAGCTGCCACTTTTTGTGATATCGTATACCAACAATGCCCCTAAGGCATCTCTATAAAAAGCACTTGTAATTGCTCTGTACCTCTCTTGGCCTACCGTATCCCATATCTGAGCTCTGATTTTGTGAGCCAGAAACTGAATTTGCTTGGTTGAAAACTCCACTCCGATAGTGGACTTGGATTGCAGGTCGAATTCATTGCGAGTAAATCTTGTCATACGACTGATATTCCAACAGCAGAGTCTCCAACAAGAACGAAGTTTGAACAAACAGTCATAAGACTCTTGCCTAGGGCTCTCCATCATGTTTTCTCACCAAGCAATTAGCCAAACCCGCAAAATCTGAGCTAATCTCCGACAACAACAATAACTTGAATTGCATAAAAAGCAATGGAGGGAACAGATTACCCTGGAGCAAGCTAATTCCCTCATGACTGATTTGATTCGTGGAGCTCTGGAAACCTTTCGTCTGACCCACCATGGTGAAAAAAATCACAAAAAAAAAAATAGAGAAAAGTGCCAATATTTTTCTGACAGCTTGGCAACCTTAGTTGGCGTGGCTTTTAGAATACTTAGATTTCAAGGTTTCTGTGACTGTAGCAGAGTTAGTTCAACAGGCATAGTAACTTACACAGCTACAATATTGTCCAACTGTAATTAGGAATATTATTTTGATGAGGTACCCATCTTCTGCGCTCTCCCCGGTTAATCCTCCTTTCTTAAATTTTTGGAATAAAATTATGAACCAAATTTTTCTTATGCATGGCCATCACTGCTCCATGAAATGACAAAAATGTGCCAACAATTCTTTTACTATCTTAAATCTTAGACAAAATATAATACACTCCTTTCTCTACATTGACTATCCAAAGTAACTAATATAAACCTTACAATAATGAACATTGACCTATACTTAGTTTACTTGGTTAACTATAGAACTTCTAACCAAAGGAATGTTATCTTTTAAGAAACATTAAGATTTATTATGTCAACTAGTATAATAGCATAATAAATTTTAATTTTTTATCATCTTAATATTCACTCTTAGATGGATTTTGGGTTTTAATGTACTTATTGCAAAGTATAGGGAGTTTTCCTTCTCCCTTACAATCTAGACATGATGCTACCGAATTCTTTATAGTCCTATAATAGAATTTCAACTACCCTCTACATTTTTCAAGGTAAAATTTGTAGACTTTATGGTTATCTTTTAAATTGCTAAATAGGGTATTTGATTACCTAAACTAGAATTAATTTCTACCATTTTGGATTCTAATTGTCCAACCTCATTATTGGTTGCTTCTATTGGGTAATTGGCATCTTTTAATTTTACTAACTCATCCTCCCCTAAATCTTCTATTTGATGTTGATGATAATGTTCAAGTCTTTGGCCATTAACTAAGAAAGAGTTAGATAGGTCTTGAATGGGAGCAATTAGGACATTGTCATTAGTATGGGGTTGTAACACTAGATATGAATCTTCCCATAAAGTTATCAATTTTCCTAGAAATTTGTGTAGTTACATTTTGTAAAGCAAGACTTTATCTCCTTCTGAAAATTTCTTATTAAGGATATTCTTATCATGCATAAGCTTTATTTATTACTTGATTATGCTTTTTTCATTAAGCACATACATGTGTAATTCATCAAGTTAATAAATTTGGATCATCCTAAGGTTTTGATTACTTTCTTCATCAAAACATAATTGGTTTGCTAATCTTAAATATTAGTATTTTACTTCTATAGAAAAAATACATTATTTACCATAGACCAATTGATAGGATGAATATCCTAAGTTTAGTTTATAAGTAATCCTATAGGTTCAAAGTACATCGTGTAGTTTTTTAGTTCAATCTTTCTTCTTAGTATAAATAGTTTTGGTTAAAATTTATAGGATGATCTAATTAACATTTTCAACTTGTCCATTAGTTTGAGGATGGTAGGTAGTTGCTATCTTGTGTTGAATTCCATAATTTTAAAAGAAAATTCCATTATCTTATTTACGAAGTAAGTGTCCTAATCACTAATAAGTGCCCATGGAGTTCTAAATCATATTAAAATATGTTTCCTTAGAAAAGATATAGCTATCATGACCTCATCTTTTGAGGTTACCTTAGCCTCAACCTGTTTAGTGATATAATCTATACACACAAGGATGTATTGATCGATATTCAAAAAGGAAAATGATCCTAAAAAGGTTATTCTCCAAACATTAAAGAGTTCTATTATTAAAATGGAGTTCAATAACATTTCTTATCATTTTGACATTGCCCCTAAGTATTGGCACTTATCACATACCTGGACATACATGTGAGCATCCTTAAATATAGTCGACCAATAAAATGACTTTGTAAAATTTTTATAGTTGTTCTATGGCTATCAAAATGTCCAACCTCAACGTCATCATGACACATACAAAAGATTTTTTGTTGTTCCTTGTCCACAACATATCTTCTAGCTACTTCATTCTTACATATGTGATAGAGATGGGGTTCACTCCAAATGTACCCTGATGTGATTCTTAGAAAAGACTTTTTTTATTCTTAAATCCATTGAGTGGGGGTTTTCATTATGGCTAGATAGTTGGCTACATTGGCAAACCATTGATCCTTTTTAACTAGAAAGAATTGTTCATCAAGGAATCTATCACTAAACAACCCTTTTGTCCTATTTTCCTATAATGTTTCTAGTCTAAAAAAGTTTTCTACAACAACATTATCCCTACCCTTTTTATCTAGAATTTCAAAACCAAATTCTTGAAGTAGAAAACTTCACCTCATAATCCTATCATTTTCTATTTTTTTTTATTAGCTAGGAACTTGATGGTTGAATGATCAGTGTATACCCTAGTTTTATAACCTATTATGTAATGCCTAAATTTTTCTAAGGCATACATGATTGCTAAGAGTTCCATTCCATAGTTTTGCAATTTACTTGAGCCTAATCTAAGCTTTTGGAAACATAGTAAATTACTCTAGGTTTATTTTCTATGTATTGATCGAAAACTACTTTGACTATCATGTCACTAGCATCACACATTAAGTCAAAAGGAAATTTTCAATTAGGTGAATAAAGCACTAGGACTAATTCTACCCATTTCTTAAGTTCTATATCACTAGTCCATGTGAAGGGAACCTATTTTTCTAAAAGTTTATAAAGAGGTTTGGCAAGTTTTGAAAAATATTTTATAAACCTCCTATAGCACCCAACATGACCTAAGAGGGATCTAAGTGTTTTTAAATTGGTTAGGACTAGGAGGGTGAAAACAACCTTAAGTGTTTCAACATCCATTTTAATTCCTTCTTTAGTGAATACATGTCCTAAAACTATGCTACTTGTTACCATTAAATGATTTTTTTCACAACTCAATTTTAAGTCCTTTTCTATATAGCTATGCAAGACATATTCTAATTGTTCTAACATTTATCCATAAGTGTCTCCATACAATGAAATATCATTCAAAAATACTTCAACATATTTTTCTAACATATCATATAAAATAGATATCATAGCCCTTTGGAAGATAACAAGTGCATTAAAAAGATTAAAAGGCATTCTTTGATAGGCAAAGGTATCATATGGACAAGTGAAGATTGTTTTGTGTTGGTATTCTAGGGTAATGGCTACTTAATTATAGCCACTAAATCCATCCAAAAACAATAGTATTCATTTCTTTCCAACCTCTCTAATATTTGGTCTATGTAAGGTAGATGAAAATGATCCTTTTTGGTAATCTTATTTAGTTTCCTATAATCAACACACACTATTCATTTATGATGAGTGGCAAGGTACCCCTACACTCAACCATACGAATACAAGCGTCTCACATGCGATCCGGTCAAATTCCAAGGACTAAGTGCTTACGTGCCTTAATGGAACACTTAAGATTAATCAATCATTGTCCTCCCAAACTTACTTGTATTGTCACGGTTGTATGGTTAAGTAAGTTTGAGGTATGTGATTTTTATAACTTTTATCTTGTTAATGCCTATGCTAGTAGGGAAAGGTGAAGAGAACTAAATAACTAATTTTCATTAACTATTCACTAACTAAGTTTTAATTATCCTAGCATAAGTATTCATTTCCACTTGCTGCACACACCCTGAACTAGTGCAACGCTACTAGGATTACAAAACGCTACTTGTTACTAGGTTACCAAGCGTTACACACATGCTCAAAGTGGTCGTACTGAATGCACTTAACTAGGAGAGTCAAGGGTTGAGAGAGATTAATTATCTAGGAAAGCATTTAAACATTTAATAATAATTAAATCCTATTTAGCTTAGTCCATATGCTGCAAGGTTTATCAGAAAGTTCATCTTTATTTTCGTACACAACTGTGTGCTCAGGTACAATTTGCTCGAATAAAGATCTGTTCACTTTGAGACTCCTACTGTGGGCACATGGAAATTATTCTAACTTTGGAATGATAAAACTGCTATAGTTTGGCTAAGGGACTAACTCTAGATGACTAAAACAAGGAAATACACCTCTTATTTATAAATGTTTCGGTGGGCTACGATATCACGTACACGATATCGCAGGGGTGGACACGATATCACGGATGCGATATCATGTACGCGATATCACAGCTCATCATACCCCCATGATTGAATAAAAACTTGTCCTCGAGTTCCTTACAAAATATTGGGAAGGTATGGGATTATTGACTTGAATGATACTAATGGTGAATGGGGTGACATATGAACGGATCATCATTACAATACATGACAAAATTAGTATTCATGAAAACAAGAGTGAATACTAAATACATTTGACATATAGCCTTATTTGGCAGCTGAGAGAAGAGAGAAAAGAAGAAGTCTGTTGCTACCGATGTCAAGATTGCACTTTTCATTATCCATCCATAAGCACGTTATCAATCTTGTTCCTTGCATAACTGCTCCAACACTAGTCCATTCGAAGTGTTCCCTCTAGATCCAATCCATTGTTGCATGATTGTCATCTACACATACAACACAATCTTATATTAGCAAGGGTTAAATGAATCACAATGTAGTTGATACCTTGCCTCAGTGTAAGGTCCATTGGTTGAGTTGTGATATGGGTGATGCGAATTCTGGAGATATAATATTGGTGACTACCAAAGGTGTAGGGGTTAGGAGAAAATCTAAAAAAATTGGACCAGGACCCCCATGAATGAGAGTGAACCTCCAATAGCGATAGAATGGAAAAATATAAGGAATAAGAAAGATGGAGAAAAAGAAACAACGAAAACACCAATAAAAATGGATGTCAAGGATGGAAATGAACAAAATAAATGTTGGTTGCAAAAATTGTTTAAGGGAAAGAAATTAACTGATGCACCAAATAGGAATGCCAGTGGGTCCTCCCCAAAGTAGGCTCATGCCCTTAATGCCCTAACATTCCCACATTTAAAGAGTCCGTAGGCTCTAAAAATGTCATTTGGAAGCAAGAGGTAAAGTCTTAACCACAAGAATTTACCAAAAAGAAAACAATGCATCAACCAAAATATGGACTATTGATATAACCAACAATGAGATGAAAAATGGAGAAAGAAGGATGGAATGAAGAGAATGAAATGGAATCTCAAGAACAAGGTGGTGTACAGCCCCTTGTGTATTAATGGTTAATGTGACTTAGTAGATCTCATTCCAAATCCACATCCAATGACTTTGCACTAATACATTTGGCCAATCCATCCACTTGGAGTAACGAGAATGCTTCCCCCAAAAAGTCACTACCATTCTGATGAAACGAAAAACGAGAAAGTAGGAAGCGAGAAGGGGCTTTAGTTAGAGGGAACATGTTTATTTAGTTCCATAACCAGTGCTTGTAACCCAGATGATTATTTCGTCTAAGGGGTGTGCTTTAAATTCCCACTTTTTTTTTCTTTTTTCTTTTTTTCTTTTTTTTCTTTTGCATGAGAACCACACCATGCAAAGACTTATTATTTTTATTGGCTCAACTTCCTGATAATGAGGCAACATCAGAATGGTAAGGAAAACCCAAGAAGGAAACATCCAAGCACCTAAGAGAATGGCCAGCACAAATGCATCAAGTTCCCTTGAAGTCACACCCTTTTTAGCCCTTGAGTCCTTCCTTCGTTTGAGAAATACCCAGTCACCAATTCGTTGATAGTTCTTATTATTGAAGGAAAGGGACTATACGGTTCCAAGCAAAGAGAGACCATAGAATTTTGTGGATGCATAGATGATGTGGACTCATTGCTTGTTATATCAAAAGAACCATACCCAAGTATCAACATCATCACTCAAAGGTAAAAACCAAACATTAGCAATCAAAGGAATACAGTTCATACCATCTCCAGGAGCACTTATTAGGTGAAAAACTTAACAAAATAAATAAACATACAAATAATTAAAAAATTATGAACGATGTTGCAAAAAAAAATATGTAAAACAAAAACTTAAAAAGGAATTGAGGGCCTTGATTGATCCGCGTAGGTGGCCATCTCCCCCATGACTAAGTTGAAATGGGGAGATCTGAAATAATGAGCGAGGTCATCCTTTCTTCGATGTGTTATGTGCATTGATCATTCTAGATTCATGATAAGGTTTGGTCTATTGCACATCAACTAGTATTCTCCTATCAGAGCATTTGTTTGAATTTTTTAGGAGTTTCCAACTTCCCCCAATTGATTTTTTCAGGTTAAGGGTTGGAAGTTCGTGACACTCTTTCTCCAGTGCATCTATGCCTTCCACGTGGGTGCAAGTTGTTCCCTTAGTTAGTTCCATGCATGTTGGTGAGTTACTCTCCTAATCAGCTATCAACCACTAGGTGTCTTCTTGTTGTATGGTTGCTACATACAAGCACTTGTGTATGTTAATTTCTTGGGCACACCAGTTGCATGTAGGCAATGTTGAACATTCCTATATGCAATCACACCCTGTATCACTGTATGTGATGCATGGAACTTTCTTCCTCTCGATCTTTCCAAAATTATCTTCCTTAGATATTTCTAGGGAAAGATCATGGATTTCTAGGCATGCATTTATGGTACTTAGCCATGCCCTTCCCATAATTATTGGGAAGTCCACTTTGTCATTATTTACTTGTATCACTAGGAAATCAGTTGGGTATGACCAACCACACAGAGTGGTAACGATGTCCTCCACTAGTCCCAAGGGAATAGTGATGGACTCGTCAACCAGCTCTAAGCGAATATTTCTCTTCTTTAGTGGAGGTAGGTTCCAGGCTTTATACATCTCTTGTGATATTAAGTTGACTCCAGAACCTGAGTCTAGAAGAGCTTTACATGGTTCATTCCCAACAACTTGGAGATAAATTAAAGGACTTCCAGGATCAGAGAATTTCCTAGGAAGGTGGCCCTCCTTAATCCAGTCAGTGACAGTATGTGTTAACATAACCGTGTGCGTTGAGCTCTATTTTAGGTTTGAAGAGAGCTCTAAAGCCTTATTTGATGGAGAAGTGTTCAGAGGCTCAACCACTTGTGGTTGTGAGAGCTTGGTTGGATTTTTGGTTCTGAAGAAAGGTCTTCTCTTTGTACGGTTGTTAGAACTAGAAACAGGTTGAAGGTTTACAGCTCTCATAGCATTGCATTGCTGTGGTTGAGTGGGAAGTTCCCCTTGCATTGCTGGAGTGAGTGGCAATGGAGCTATCAGTGTGAGAGATGTGGATGGATTTGGAGAATGGTATGTATGTGGTGTGTCTCCCCTAGGAGGAGTCCTATAATACTCCCAAGCTTGGTAGTGTTGTTGTGGAGTCACGTGATCAATAGAGTCACGTGGAGAGATTGGCTGCTCCATGTAGTAACCATATGGATTCGATTGCTAGTAAGGGTATTGTTGCCTTGGTGGTGGCATCCCCCATGACTATGGGTATTTCCACTACTAGTGTTGCTCAATAGGTTGTGGCAGAGTTTCACTTGGATAATACGTTAATGGTTGGTGGAACTGCCTAGGGTTACCTTGGGGATAAGGTAACTATCGGGGTGCTTGCCATTTGTTAAGTTGTGGATTAAGTGCATACACCCCAGACTCTTGCAGATGTGAGATTATTGGGCAAAATCCCTTAGGATGGTCATAGTGGCATATCTCACATCCACCATCATTGTCCATATCAGAATCCACAACCTCTTAGGTGATGGCCATTTTACCCTTACCTTTATTACGTGCATGGTCCAAATCCCTCTTTTTCTTTTTATCATAGTCACTACCTCACTCCTTAGACTCCTCTACAATTTTGAGAACGGTTTCAAATATACTATCTATGGAGTCCCACATTTGGTCTACCTTTGATGACACTTCTGTTAATTTCTGGAGCAACAAGGTTTTCCTATTCAGCATCTCTTCGAGTGGTGATTCTTACTCCTCCTCACAGAATCTCACTCCCCTTTTTCAAAGGGAAGGATTGCGGTTGCACTCTTTCGTACTTTCTCTCTTACATAGCTCTCCTTCTTCCTTAGCTACTTGCTCTGATAATCTATGAACCTGATGGGACCTAAGCTTTGATAATCTCCCTTCGGAATACGTTCCAAGGATTCTCCTAGTTTCATGCCTAAGTCCATCTACGAGATGATGTAGTTGATCCTACTGCGAGTAACCATGGCCCGGGAAACGATGTAACAGTGCATAGTATTGGCCCATGGTAGCATCTAAGGGTTCATGAGTTCCCAGCTTCCATCCTTGGATTTTCTTTCATAGGTTGGACACCCGGGAGTACGTTTGATACTTATCATTAAACAGTTCTAGCATCTTACTCCACCTTCAAATGGATTCCGGTTCTAAGGACCGGTACTAGCTTTTCGCTTCTTTTACTAGTGTCCTTGGGAACAAATTTATCTTTTTCCATTCATTCTCAATGTTCTGCAAGGCACATGCATCGTCAAATTCTTGTAAGTGATTCTAAGGATCAGCGTTGTATCCCCCCTCAAATTGTGGGATGTTATTCATGTCTAATCTCTTGATCCTGCTATCTTTTTGGTGCCTTGTGGGAATTCTTATGGCCTCTGTGATGTCTAACATGCTTTGGGTTGCAAGTAGGGGTTCTTCGTGGTCATTTTTTTCATAGCGTCTATGATTTCTATGTGGTTCCCTACTCTCCCTTCTTCCATGTCATGATTCTCTAGAATGCCCCCATCCTCATTCCCGACTCTCTCGTCGAGGTTTCTCACTTTGCTTACCCTTATTCTCAGGGTTAGGTTCCTTATGACTGCATCTTAATACTGAAGGAGAGGATGAATGTGATGATGAAGGTGAAGAAGAAGGAGAACCATCACCATGACAATGTTTCTTGCCTTCTCTTCGGTGGTCTCGGCCTTGATCGTGATGACAATCAGAATGCCCATCCTTATCATGTGTTTGTGTTCCCTCGTTGAACACTTGGTGTTCGTGGGGATCAGAACCAGGGTTGTGAATCGTGGAGTGAAGGTTCTGATACACCACCTCCTCACCATTGTTAGGAGGGGGAACATCATTTTGTAGAGAACCTATTGAAATAGGTCCACCACCCTCAATTTCTCTTAAGACGAGTGGAGCGTTATGGGGTCCTTTGCCCTTCAGACATGTGTGGTAACTCTCCTGGTGCGAGTCCTATTGACGTTGCACTTTTGTGGGATGGTAGTCCCTTGTGTCATAATCACATGCAATGTACTCTGCATAGAATTTTGTTATGCCTATTCATGCAAGAGCACGAAGGAGCATGTTGGGGATTGCTCAGTCTGGAGGCAACACTATGTTATCCTCCAAGTCTCTCCAATGCAGTTGTTCATCTTGATGGAGAATAAAGGTAAAGTTGGGTATATACTCATCATGATGAATATATACCACATGAAGTTGTTGAGGAACTAGCAGATTTTGGTTATGTGTGTTGTGCCATCAACTATCTCTAGTATTGATCCTAGGTGATGAAGTGCTTTTGTACGAAGAAGAAGACATTTTTGTCTTCTTCGTTGTGTTGTTTACTGTTATCTTATTTTTTCTTTTGATCAATCCTAAGGGTTTGTTCTAGCATCCCAAAGATATGAATGATCTCCTATGTTCTAAGTAGCACACAAACAAATAGGTCCTTGACAATGGCACCAATGATGAGTGGCGAGGTACCTCTACACTCAACCATACAAATATGAGTGTCTCACGTGCGATCCGGTCGAACTCCAAGGACTAAGTGCTTACGCACCTTAATGGAACACTTAAGGTTAATCAATCGTTGTCCTCCCAAACTTACTTGTATTTTCACAGTTGTATGGTTAAGTAAGTTTGAGGTATGTGATTTTTATAACTTTTATCTTTTTAACACCTATGCTAGTAGGGAAAGGTGAAGAGAACTAAATAACTTATTTTTATTAACTATTCACTAACTAAGTTTTAATTATCCTAGCATTAGTATCCATTCCCACTTGCCGCACACACCCTGAACCAGTGCAACACTACTAGGATTACCAAACGCTACTCGTTACTGGGTTACCAAGCATTACACACATGCTCGAAGTGATTGTACTGAATGCACTTAACTAGGAGAGTCAAGGGTTGAGAGAGATTAATTATGTAGGAAATTATTTAAACATTTAACAATAATTAAATCCTATTTAGCTTAGTCCATATGCTGCAAGGTATATCAAAAAAGTTCATCTTTATTACCGTACACAAATGTGTGCTCAGGTACAATTTGCTTGAATAAAGATGTGTTCACTTTGAGACTCCTACTGTGGGCACATGGAAATTATTCCAACTCTAGAATGGTAAAACTACTATAGTTTGGCTCAGGGACTAACTCTAGATGCCTAAAACAAGTAAATTCACCTCTTATTTATAGATGTTTTGACTGGCTGTGATATTGTGTATGCGATATCGCAGCTCATCATACCCCCATGACTGAATGAAAACTCGTCCTCGAGTTCCTTACAAAATATTGGAAAGGTATGGGATTATTGACTTGAATGATACTAATGGTGAATGGGGTGACATGTTAATGGATCATCATTACAATACATGAAAAAATTAGTGTTCATGAAAACAAGAGTGAACACTAAATACATGTGACATCTAGCCTTATTTGGCAGCTGAGAGAGAAGAGAGAAAAGAAGAAGTCTATTGTTGTCGATGCCAAGATTGTGCTTTTCGTTGTCCATCCATAAGCGCGTTATCAATCTTGTTCCTTGCATAACCGCTCTAGCACTAGTCCATTCCAAGTGTTCCCTCTAGATCCAATCCATTGTTGTATGATTATCATCTGCACATACAACACAGTTTTATATTAGCAAGGGTAAATGAATCACAATGCAGTTGATACCTTGCCTCAGTGTAAGGTCCATTGGCTGAGTTGTGATATGGATGATGCGAATTCTAGAGATATGATACTGGTGACTACCCAAGGTGTAGGGGTTAGGAGAAAATCAAAAAAATTGGACTAGGACCCCCATGATTGAGAGCAAATCTCTAGTAGTGATAGAATGGAAAAAGATAAGGAATAAGAAAGATGGAGAAAAAGAAACAATGGAAACGTCAATAAAAATGGATGTTAGGGATGGAAATGAACAAAATAAATTTTGGTTGCAAAAAATTTTTAAGGGAAAGAAATTAACTGATGCACCAAATAGAAATGCCAGTGGGTCCTCCCCAAAGTAGGCTCATGCCCTTAATGCCCTAACATTCCCACATTCAAAGAGTCCGTAGGCTCTAAAAATATCATTTGGAAGCAAGAGGTAAAGTCTTAACCACAAAAATTTACCAAAAAGAAAACAATGCATCAACCAAAATATGGACTATNATCCACTTGGAGTAATGAGAATGCTTCTGCCAAAAATTCACCACCATTCTGATGAAATGAAAAAGGAGAAAGTAGGAAGCAAGAAGGGGCTTTAGTTAGAGGAAACATGTTTATTTAGTTCCATAACTAGTGCTTGCAACCCAGATGATTATTTCATCTAAGGGGTGTGCTTTGAATTCCCACTTTTTTTCTTTTTTCTTTTTCTTTTTTTTGGCATGAGACCACACCATGCAAAGACTTATTATTTTTATTGGCTCAGCTTCCCGATAATGAGGCAACATCGGAATGGTAAGGAAAACCCAAGAAGGAAACATCCAAGTACCCAAGAGAATGGCCAACACAAATGCATCAAGTTCCCTTGAAGTCACACCCTTTTCAGCCCTTGAGTCCTTCCTTAGTTTGAGAAATACCCAATCACCAATTCATTGATAGTTCTTATTATTGATGGAAAGGGACTGTACGGTTCCAGGCCAAGAGAGACCATAGAATTTCGTGGATGCATGGATGATGTGGACTCATTTCTTGTTATATCAAAAGAACCATACCCAAGTATCAACATCATCACTCAAAGGTAAAAACCAAACATCAGCAATCAAAGGAATACAATTCATACCATCTCCAGGAGCACTTATTAGGTGACAAACTTAACAAAATAAATAAACACATAAATAATTGAAAAAGTATGAACGATGTTGCAAAACAAATAAAAAAAAGAAAAGTTAAAGAAATTTGCAAAACAAAAATGTGTAAAACAAAAACATAAAAAGGAACTAAGGGCCTTGATTGATCAGCATAGGTGGCCATCTCCCCCATGACTAAGTTGAAACGGGGAGATCTGAAATAATGAGTGAGATCATCCTTTCTTTGATGTGTTATGTGCATTGACCATTCTAGATTCATGATAAGGTTTGGTCTATTGCATATCGACTAGTATTCTCCTATCGGAGCATTTGTTTGAATTTTTTAGGAGTTTCCAACTTCCCTCAATTGATGTTTTTAAGTTAAGGGTTGGAAGTTGGCGACACTCTTGCTCCAGTGCATCTATGCCTTCTACATGGGTGCAAGTTGTTCCCTTAGCTAGTTCCATGCATGTTGGTGAGTTGCTCTACTGATCAACTATCAACCACTGGGGTTCTTCTTGTTGTGTAATTGCTACATACAGGCACTTGTGATGGGCACACTAGTTGCATGCAGGAAATGTTGAACATTCCTA
Organism: Gnetum montanum; assembly: GCA_015680685.1. Taxonomy (NCBI): domain Eukaryota; kingdom Viridiplantae; phylum Streptophyta; class Gnetopsida; order Gnetales; family Gnetaceae; genus Gnetum; species Gnetum montanum. The sequence continues at coordinate 143,434 of MNCI01016226.1, read as the reverse complement.
TATGCAATCACACCTTATATCACAGTATGTGATGCATGGAACTTTCTTCCTCTCAATCTTCCAAAAATTGTCTTCCTTAGATATTTCCAGGGAAAGATCACGGATTCCTAGGCATGTGTTTATGGTACTTAGCCATGTCCTTCCTATTATTATTGGAAAGTCCCCTTTGTCATTGTTTACTTGTATCACTAGGAAATCAGCTGGGTATGAACAACCACATACAGTGGTAATGATGTCCTCCACCAGTCCCAAGGGAATAGTGATGGACTCGTCAGCCAGCTCTAAGAGAATATTTCTCTTCTTTAGTGGAGGCAGGTTCCAGGCTTTATACATCTCTTATGATATTAAGTTGACTCTAGAACCTGAGTCCAAAACAGATTTACATGGTTCATTCCCAATGACTTGGAGATAAATTAAAGGACTTCTAGGATTAGAAAATTTCCTGGGAAGGTGGCCCTCCTTAATCGAGTCAGTGATGGTATGTGTTAACATAACCGTGTGCGTGGAGCTCTATTTTTGGTTTGAAGGGAGCTTTGAAGCCTTATTTGATGGAGAAGCGTTTAGAGGCTCAACCGCTTGTGGTTGTGAGAGCTTGGTTGGATTGTTTGTTCTAAAGAAAGGTCTTCTCTTTGTACGGTTGTTAGAACTAGCAGTGGGTTGAAGGTTTACAGCTCTCGTAGCATTGCATTGCTACGATTGAGTGGGGAGTTCCCCTTGCATTGCTGGAGCAGGTGGCAATGGAGCTATCGGTGTGAGAGATGTAGATGGATTTGGAGGATGGTATGTATGTGGTGTGTCTCTCCTAGGAGAATGAGTCCTATAATACTCCTGAGCTTGGTAGTGATGTTGTGGAGTCACATGACTGATATAGTCATGTGGAGAGACTGGCTGCTCCACATAGTAGCCATATGGATCCAGTTGCTAGTAAGGGTATTTTTGCCTTGGCGGTGGCATCCCCCATGATTGTGGGTATTTCCACTACTGGTTTTTCTCAATAGGTTGTGGTAGAATTCCACTTGGATAATACGTTAATGGTTGGTGGAACTTCCTGGGGTTACCTTGGGGATAAGGTAACCGTCGAGGTGCTTACCGTTTGTTAAGTTGTGGATTAAGTGCATACACCCCAGACTCTTGCAGATGTGAGATTACTGGGCAACATCCCTTAGGATGGTCATACTAGTATATCTCACATCCATCATCATTGTCCATATTAGAATCCACAACCTCTTCGGTGATGGCCATTTTACCCTTACCTTTGTTACGTGCATGGTCCAAATTCCTCTTTTTCCTTTTATCATAGTCACTACCTTGCTCCTGAGACTCCTCTACAATTTTGAGAATGGTTTCAAATCTACTATCTATGGAGTCCCACATTTGGTCTACCTTTGCAACACTTTTGTTAATTTTTGGAATGGCAAGGTTTTCCTATTCACCATCTCTTCGAGTGGTGATTCTTCCTCCTCCTCACAGAATCTCACTCCCCTTTTTTGGAGGGAAGGATCACGATTGTACTCTTCTGCACTTTCTCTCTTACGTAGCTCTCCTTCTTCCTTAGCTACTTGCTCCAACAATCTATGAACCTGATGGGACCTAAGCTTTGATAATCTCCCTTGGGCATACGTTCCAAGGGTTCTCCTAGTTTCATGCCTCAGTCCATCAATGAGATGGCTTAGTTGATCCTGCTATGAGTAACCATGGCCAGAGAAATGATGTAATAGTGCATAGTATCACCCATGGCAGCATCCAAGGGTTCATGAGTTCCCAACTTCCATCCTTGGATTTGCTTTAATAGGTTGGACACCCAGGAGTACGTTTGATACTTATCGTTAAACAGTTTTAGCATCGTACTCCACCTTCAAATGGATTCCGGTTCTAAGGACCGGTACCAGCTTTCTGCTTCTTTTACTAGTGTCCTTGGGAAAAACTTTAGCTTTTTCCATTCATTCTCAATGTTCTGCAAGGCACATGCATCATGAAATTCTTATAAGTGGTTCTATGGGTCAGCATTGTATCCCCCCTCAAATCATGGGCTGTTATTCATATCTAATCTCTTGATCCTGCTATCTTTTTGATGCCTTGTGGGAATTCTTACGGCCTCCATGATGTCTAACATGCTTTGGGTTGCAAGTAGGAGTTCTTCGTGGTCATTTCTTTCATAGTGTCTTTGATGTCTACACAGTTCCCTACTATCCCTTCTTCCATGCCGTGATTCTCTAGAATGCACCCGTCCTCATTCATGACTCTCTCGTCAAGGTTTCTCACTTTGCTTACCCTTATTCTCATGGTTAGGTTCCTTATGAATGTGTCCTGATATTGAAGAAGAGGCTAAATGTGATGATGAAGGTAAAGAAGATAGAGAACCATTACCATGAAAATGTTTCCTACCTTCTCTTTGGTGGTCTCGGCCCTGATAGTGCTGACAATCAGAATGCCTGTCCTTATCATGTGTTTGTGTTCCCTCATTGAACACTTGGTGTTCATGGGGCTCAGAACTAGGGTTGTGAATTGTGGAGTGAAGGTTCTAATACACCACCTCCTCACCATTGTTAGGAGGGGGAACATCGTTTTGTGGAAAATATATTGAAATAGGTCCACCACCCCCAATTTCGCTTAAGACGAGTGGAGCGTTATGGGGTCCTTTTCCCTTCAAACATGTGTAATAACTCTCCTAATGCAAGTCCCATTGATGTTGCGCTTGTGTGGGATGGTATTCCCTTGTGTCGTAATCACATGCAATGTAATCTGCATACAATTGTGACATGCCTATTCGTGCAAGAGCATGAAGGAGCATGTTGGGGATTGCTCGATCTGGAGGCAACACTATGTTACCCTCCAAGTCTCTCCAACGCAGTTGTTCATCTTGATGGAGAATAAAGACAAAGTTAGGTATATACTCATCATGATGAATATATACCACTAGAATTGTTGAGGAACTGGCAGATTTTGGTTATGTGTGTTGTGTCGTTGACTATCTCTAGTGTTGTTCCTAGGCGGTGAAGTGCTTTTGTGTGAAGAAGAAGACATTTTTGTCTTTTTTGGTGTGTTTTTTACTGTTATCTTATTTTTTTCTCTTGATCAATCCTAGGGGTTTGTTCTAGTGTCCCAACAATATGAATGATCTCCTATGTTCTACGTAGTGCAAAAACAACTAAGTCCCCAACAACGGTGCCAATGATGAGTGGCGAGATACCCCTACACTCAACCATATTAATACAACCATCTCACGCACGATCCAGTCGAACTACAAGGACTAAGTGCTTATGCACCTTAATGGAAAACTTAAGGTTAATCAATTGTTTTCCTCCCAAACTTACTTGTATTGTCACAGTTGTATGGTTAAGTAAGTTTGAGGTATGTGATATTTATAACTTTTATCTTTTTAACACCTATGCTAGTAGGGAAAGGTGAAGAGAACTAAATAACTAATTCTTATTAACTATTCACTAACTAAGTTTTAATTATCCTAGCATCAGTATCCATTCCCGCTTGCTGCACACACCCTGAACTAGTGCAACGCTATTGGGATTACCAAACGCTACTCGTTACTAGGTTACCAAGCGTTACACACGTGCTAAAAGTGATCGTATTGAATGCACTTAACTATGAGAGTCAAGGGTTAAGAGAGATTAATTATCTAGAAAAGCATTTAAAAATTTAAAAATAATTAAATCCTATTTAGCTTAGTCCATATGCTGCAAGGTTTATCAGAAAGTTCTTCTTTATTGCCATACACAAATGTGTGCTCAGGTACAATTTGCTTGAATAAAGATGTGTTCACTTTGAGACTCCTATTGCGGGCACATGGAAATTATTCTAACTATGGAATGGTAAAACTGCTATAGTTTGGCTAAGGGACTAACTCTAGATGCCTAAAACAAGGAAAGATGCCTCTTATTTATAGATGTTTCGGCGGGCTACGATATCGCATACATGATATCGCAAGGGCAGATGCGATATTGCGGATGCAATATTACGTACATGATATTGCGGCTCATCAATTTACCTCACTGCTTAGGCACAACAATTATGGAATTAATCCATTCACTATCAACTATTAGGTAGATGATTCCTTCCTTCCAAAGTTTAAAAATTTCATCCTTAACAATTTGGTTAATGATTGGATTACTTCTTCTAAGAGGAATTCTAATTGATTTGATATTATCTTCTATATATATATAGACATATATTGGATGGAATTTCATGATAAATATCTTTTTAGTTCCATGTGAATTCCTTGGATCTTTTTGATATGTGCCTTAGTTGGGAAATATTCCTTCAATCTCTTAGGAAATAGTGGTTAGGTAAATTTCTTAATTACAGGTGGTAATTTAGATGTTGAGGTTAATTTCCTAATTCTTCCTCCACTTGTTCCCTAATTACCTTTGCCTATTCTATAGGTATTTACTCTCTCCTAGGTGATCTCTCTTCTAATTGTATGTCTTCTACTTGGTCCTTAAAGTTTACCTTCTTACTAGGTTTGGGTTCTATAGTCTTCCCACTTCTAGTAGTTATAGAATTCAATTATTCTTTGCCTTTTTCCTTGATTTGTGGGGTTGGGTTTAGGTTGGGGAGGTAATTCACTTTTGATCAAGCCTTGAAATTATCTTCTAGTTTCAAGTACAAACTACCAATTTTGTTCAATCAAGGCCATTAGACTTTGAGTTAAGTAATCCAATTACTCACTAAATAAGTTCTAAATGATCTAAAAATATTTTGAGGAATTGATACTAGTTGTTGATAAAGAAATCTTAGTTGAATAAAGGAGTTTGATTTCTAATTTGCTAAAAACCTCTAACTGATTCCTAGACCTCATCATTACAATATACTAAGGCTGGACACTTTGTGATGTCATCTTGTTTATTCCCATAAAGATCACATGTTTCTTCATGACAACATGCGCTTACTTCTTAATTAATTCAGTTAACTCATTGAATTTCTTATTTAGTTATCCATTTGATGGATCATTCCCTACAAGATTTTTGGTTTTATCCAATGCTTACTTTAATCTACTAAGGAATCAATAATTCTTCAACCTTCTTATGATGTGACACTCAGAATGTTTCCCTCATAAGAAAAGTCAACATTTTACCTACAATATGGTAACAACCCTTCTATAAATACTTATATTAATTGAAGGGCTAGAAATCCATGATTGGAGTTTTTAAGGCATAACTCTTTTGTTGGCACATTTTTACCATTTCATGGAACAGGTGGACTTATTTGCAAATGGTGAGGTACAGAATCCTAATGAACTGAAACTGTTTAAGGAGGATTATGTTCTTTCTTGTAAAGAATTCTGCAACAGTTAATTAACCATGAAGTTGGAATAGAAATGAAAATGTTGCTGAATTGAATGTTTTGAAAATCAAGGGATAATGACATTGCAATTGGGAATGTTGGCATGAGGGTTTATCTAGAGTCAAAAGAAAATGGTGTATCAATTGTAGATATCTCTCTAGCTTATGATAG
>MNCI01016226.1:108682-127173 GCA_015680685.1 Gnetum montanum | reverse complement strand
CTTATGTATTGAGATCTTAATTCTTGATTGTGGAACAAATTATTCATTGATTATGGCTTGTATTGAAATAACCATTATGTGGTTGTAAAGCCTTATTCTCTACACCATCGTATGAATGTTAAAGGGATTTTGGATGTTTTGTGGATTTTGAAAATCCTATTTTAATCTTCTCTTTTAAATAACTGAAGATAGCTTGTTTCCTTATTTTCTAGCAAGTAAATTATCTTTTTCATAATATCTAGATTTATTATTGAAAGGGGCTTTAATATTGGAGTCAATATGCTCCATAAGCAATGGAAATTAAAGAAGCCTAAAGTCTTAAAAGGAAAGGAACTTCAAACCATAAAGAAGGATACTTCAGCCTCTACAAGCCAAGGTAACCATAATGTACTTATGTTTGAAGATACTACTAAAGGTACTTCTTGTACTTTCATGGGAAATATCAATGTTGAGGATCCTAATAGAAAAATACTTTTTAGAATTAGGACTAGATGTTTGTCTAGTGGGGAATGAACTCATATTCTCATTGATAGTAAATCTCAAGGAAATGTGATCTCTGCTAAGATTGTCCAAAGATTAGATCTCATAAAATTTCCTCATCCAATGTCCTATAAAGTTCATTAGCTTTTCAAAGATTATTATCAAAAAGTATAAGAGAAATATATTTTGTCATTTAGAATTGGTTCCTATCATAACAAGGTATCTTTTGATATTCTTCCAATTGACTGTATTGATATAATACTTAGTAGACCTTTTAACTTTAACAAAAAAGCTATTTTTAGGGGGGAAAAATATTTGATTTATACCTAGGCAAGATGTCATTCAGAAATTACTTCCCATGTCTTTATAATTGTTTAAGAAATTTCTTTTTACTAATTCATACTTAATTTTGTTGAGTGTGTAAGAATATGTTCAAGCTCATGAACAAGTTGGGCATGCTTTCATCAATGTATCGATAATTGTAACATGTTCGAAGAAGCAAGAAAATGAACTTTTAGCAATAGTGTAACCTTTGACATAAATATTTGTAGATGTTTTCAAGGGAAATTGGAAGGGCTTTCTCATATTAGGTCTATTCAACATTAAATTGACTTCATACTAGAGACAACCACACTAAATAAGAGAGCCTACCAAATGACTCCATATCAAAGGGAGGAGCTTCAAAGGTAGGTTAGTAAATTACTATTAAATAGTTTCTATAATAATTTAATATCCCCATGTACAGTACTAGCAATGTTAGGTTCTACAAAACACACCAATGAGATGAGGATGTGAGTTGATTCTAAGGTTGTTAATAGGATAACCATCAAGTACCATTTTCCTATTCTTAAGATGGATGATATTATTAATGTTCTTGCTAATGCTGAAGTCTTTTCCAAGATTTTTTTAAAGAGTGACTACCATTCAATAAGGATTAGATTTGAGAATTAGTGAAAATCCACTTTTAAAACTTCTAATGAATTACATAAGTGATTAGTCATGTCATTTAAGCTAACCAATGCTTCTACCACTTTTAATTGCAGGATGTGTTGAAAGTATTAATTGGTAAATGTTGCATTGTATTTTTTGAGGATATTCTTGTTTACAATTCCAATCAAGATGAGCATGTATACCTTTTGAAAATGTGTTCTCCAAAGTGCATGATGCTTTGCTACTAGTAAATGTAAAAACAAAGTCACTTTCTCAAAAGGAAAATTTTATATTTGGATCATGTTATCTCCCAAAACCAAGTTAAGATGAAGCTTCATAAGATCAAGGCAATTAGAGATTAGCTTTCATTAAAGAATGTTGAAGAGATGAAATATTTTCTTGGGCTAGATGTTTTTTTATAGGATATTTATTAGACATTTTAGTTCTATTACATGATTAATTTTTTCTTGTTTGAAGAAAAGTATAAATTTTGTGTGGATTGATAAGCAAGATAAATAATTCCAAGTCTTGAAGGAAAACATTTTTAGTGATGTAGTGCTTGTCATTCCAGATTTTTCCAAGTGGAGATGTGATGAGCAGCGAGGTACCCCTACACTCAACCATACGAATACGAGCATTCACATGCGATTCGGTTGAACTCCAAGGATTAAGTGCTTATGCACTTACATAGAACAAAGATGGTTTATGTGATCGTTATCTTCCCAAGATTACTTGTAAGACACAATTGTATGGTTAAGTAAACTTGAGGTATATGCTTTTTATGTTTTATGTTCTTGGTGCTTAAAATGGGGAAATCAAAAAATTTAGTAACTAATTTGATTTAACTAATCAACTATTCTCTAACTAGTCCTATCACCAGCATCCATTCCCACTTGTTTAACACATCTTGAACTAGTGTAACACTACTAGGATTACCAAACACTAGTCGTTACTGGGTTACCAAGTGTTCCATGTATGCTTGAAGTGGTCTTAGTGAGTGTGCTAATTCATTGATAATTAACAATTTAATACAAATAACATTAATTAACTAATGAGAGTAGCAAATAACAGTAAATAACATTTAAATGAAATAATTAAGCTATTTTAAATGTTGCAAGGTTTATCACAAAGTTGATCTTTATTTTCGGACACAAGATGTGCTTAGGTACACAATGCTCGAGTAAAGATATATTCACTTTATGACTCCTACTATGGGCATTCAGAAATAATTCTAATCTAGAAAGGAAAGAATGCAAGAGTTCAGCTAAGGGACTAAGAAACCAATGTGAAACCAAGTGCCCCCTGTCTCTTATTTATAGGCAACAAGATAGGTTCTAACATCGTATGTCCAATATCGCTTCAGCATCTTTGATATCATGTATCTGATATCGAGGGTTTAATATCAGGGTTTTGATATTGTGACTCATCATACTCCCATGACTAAATGAAAACTTGTCCTTGAGTTCCTTACAAACTAGTGGAAAGGTATGGGATTATTGACTAAATGATGACTGATAGTGACATGGAATGATAGACTCAAAGTGCCCGGTGAATGGATAAAAAAACATATTACAACATTGGTGCTCATAACCACTGTGGTGAACATTAAACATAGATGACATCTAGACCCTCTTTTGATAGCTTGAAGAGAGAAAAAAAAAAAGAAAATGAGGTGCATTTCTATTGATGTCAAAATTGTGCACACCGTTGTTCATCCATGGCCACATGATTAAGCATGTTCCTTGTGTAAATGCTCTAGCTCCAATCCATCCTAAGCGCTCCCTCCTATCCCTGTCCATTTTTCATGTGATCGCCATTTGCACATACAACATAGTCATGAATTATCAAGGATAGATAAAATATAATGTAATTGATACCTTGCCTCAATATGAATCACATTGGCTAGGTTGTGGGTATGGCAGATACTAGGTTAGAGGTTTATAACTTGATAACTACCCAAGGTTTAGGGGTGAGATAAATAATGAAATGGAAAATTTTGCAACAGACCCCACAACTAAGAGTGAACCTCTAGTAGCAATAAGATGGAAAATTAAAGAATAAGGAAGATTAGAGAAATAACAATGGTGAATTCAATAAAAAGGCATACAAGGGTAGAGAAAATGAATGTCATAGATGAGGTGAAATGAGAAATAGTTGAGTGCAAGAAAATTTTAAGGAAAAGAACTTAACAATTGCACCAAAAAGAAATGCCAATGGATCCTCCCCAAAGCAGGCTAATGCCCTTTATGCCTTGACACACCCACAAACCAAAGAGTTTGTAGGCTCTAGGAATGGCATATGGAAGCAATAGTTAAGAACTCACTCGCAAGAATTTACCAAAGAATAACAACATGTCAACCAAAATAGAGACTACTCATAAACTGGAAATGAAGTGGAATATGGAAAGCAATATAGAAAGAGAGAATGGAATGGAATGGAATCCCAAAATAAAGGTTGTGTAAAGTCCCTTGTGTAGTATGTGATTAAGGTAACTTAATAAAATTCAACCCAAATCTAGATTAAAACTAACCACATCTAGTGACCTCACATCAACACACTTGAACAACCCATCCTCTTGAAGCAACGAGAATGCTTCCACAAAGAAACCACTATTCCAAAAGGAGAAGAATAAAGAAGTAGGAAGTTAGGAAGGGCCTTAGTTAGAGGGAACCTTCAGGCATGGGTAACATGTCTTTCCAATGCCATAACTAGTACTTGTAGCCCATGTTCCTTTATTGTGTCTAAGGGGTGTGCTTTGAATTCCCACCAATTCTTTTTTTTTTTTTGAGCGGGAACCACACCATGCAAAGACTTATTTGATTTATTCAACCTCCTGATATTAATTGTCAATAGAATGGTAGAAAACCTGTGAAAAACATCAAAGTACCCTAGAGAATAGCCAATACAAATGCATCACATCCACTTGAAGTCACACCCTTTTCAATCCATTTAAATCTTTCCTTGGTTTGAAGAGTACCAAGCCACAAATTCATTAATAGGTTTGATTAGAAAAAGGGATAGTACATTCCCAAAAAAAAGGAAGACCATAGATTTGAATGTGTGAATGGATGACATGGATTCATTGCCTATTTTATCAAAAGAAACCATATCTTAGCATCAACATTGAAAGTCAAAAGGTAAAAACCAAACATTAGCAAGCAACACTATTATAGTACAATCCACCATCATAAGCACTTATTATGTGACAAGTGAAAATAAATCAAACAAACAAAGAAATATCAAAAATGTTAACAATGGTATAAAACAAAAACAAGTAAATATGAAAAATGTGTAAAACAAAAATGTGCAAAAGCAAAAAAGACAAAAGAAACTGGGGGGTTAGAATGACTAGCATTGGCAGCCATCTCCCCCATGACTGAGTGAGGAGGAAATCCAAAATAATGAGCAGGGTTACCAAACACTAGTATTGGTAGTGCTAGTACTAGCTATTTTGAGCTCATGGAAAGGTTTAGTTTGCTAGATGTTGACCAATAATTTCTTATCCAGGCTTCTAAGTTTATAGAAATGATATAAGGTCCTTTCCATAGTGTTTGAAATTTAGTTTGTTGTGGCACATGTGTGGGACTCCAATAAAGAACCCTCTTTTGGTTGGTATTTGACTTTTCTAATTTTCAAGTCATGACATTATTTGTTTAAGGCCTTATGTGGTTCATTGGATGATAGGGAAGCTAGTTGATTTTCATCTAGCAAGTTAAGGTTCATTAACTGTTTCTTTTATGCTAGACTAAGGTCAAGGTTAAGGTCACATGTTGTAGATAGTGTACGGAGTTCAACTTGGATAGGAAGTGTTGGAAGTTTACCATACACCAACTCATAAGGAGAATAGCCTATAGGGAGTTTCCACATGGAGCAATAGGCCCAAAGAGCATCATTTAGTTTGGTGCTCCAATCTCACCTATATTTGCTAATGGTTCATGTTAATTTTTTTTTTTGATCTTCCTATTGGTGACTTCAGCTTAATCATTCACTTGAGGATGATATGGTGTAGTTAGTTTATGCTCAACTCCTAAGTGTTGCATCAATTTCCAAAAATTCACACTTGTAAAGTGTGTACCATTATCAAAAATAAGTGCACGAGGCATGCCAAACCTAATTACAATTTGTTGTTAAACAAATCTTACAGTAGTAGATGATGTTCAGTCAGTAAGAGTGGCTGCTTTTGCCCACTTTGTAAAATAGTCAACAGCAAAAACAATGTATGCTCTTCCATTGGACATCGGTGTAATAGGTTTCATAAAGTCAATACCCCATATGTCGAAGGGTTCTAAGGGTTGAATCCATTGGTGTGGACCCTCCATTCTAGTAGTCATTCCCCCATCACATTGGTAGTGCTCACAAGATTGGACGAAACGATGGGCATCCCAAAATAATGTAGACCAATAATATCCTACAAGCAATATTTTAATGGTTGTTCATCTCCTAGCGTAATGATCCCCACAAGGGCCCTCATGAGCATCTTGGAGAATTTGCAATTGATCTACATCAGGAACACACTATCAAACCAAGCCATCAAAACATACCTTGTAAAGGTGTCCATTAATTTCCATGAAATGTTTGACTTGGTGGAGAAACTGTTGTTTCTTTTTAATGTCCAAGCCTTGTGGTGTTTCTTGTGTGAGAAGATAGGTAAGAATGCTACTATACTAATTTTTATCTATGGGTGATTGATTGTATAGTACACCTGCTAAGAGGAGTTCATCACGGAAGTGATCAAAAATTGGATATTAATCCTCTTTGTTGTCCCATCGCAACTGAGATAAATGATCGACAACAACATTCTCAGTGCCTTTACTATCGATCATCATAAGATTGATCTCTTTCAAGATCATGAGCCATCGTATGATGTGAGGGATCACCATTGGTTTATTCATAAGAAACTAAATTGTGCTATGATCCATGTGTACAAATATTTTATAGCCTAATACATAGTGCCTAAATTTTTCTAGTGCAAACACCACAGCCATTAACTCTTTTTCTATTGTGGTATAGTTGAGTTGTGCACCAGCAATATTCTGACTTGCACAGTGAATGTAATAGGGATGTCTTTGGTCATCTAACTATGTAAGTACGGTTCCTAAAGCAAAATTGGACATGTCAGTCATTATATCAAATGGTCTAGACTAGTCAAGAGCTTGTAGAATGGGTGTTCCTATTATCTTCTGCTTCAAGGTTTGGAAAGCTAGCTCACATTCCTTGGTCCATTCAAAAGGTACGTCCTTTTTCATTAATTCTACCAACGATTTTGCAATCTTCAAAAAGTTCTCAGTGAAGCATCTATAATAACTCATATGTCCAAGGAATGATTGTATGTGTTTTATGATTTTAGGTTGACAAGTGATTCCTTGGATGACCTTAATTTTCTCAAGATCTACCTTCATCCCTATTTATGAAATTTTATGCCCTAATACAATGCCCTCTTAGACCATTAAATGGCTTTTTTCCCAATTGAGCCTTAGGTTGGTTTCAACACATCATTTTAGTACTTGCTCTAATCAGTCCAATGCTTGTTTAAAGTTTTCTTCGTAGGTGGAGAAATCATCCATAAAAACCTCCACACCATTCCCTATTTGTAGCTAAAATATACTAAGAACCAAATGTTGAAATGTTACTAGGGCATTGCACAAGCCAAACGACATCTACCTATATGCAAAGGTCCCCTAAGGACTTGTGAATGTAGTCTTGGCTTGGTCTTCTGGTGCTATTTGAATTTGAAGGTACCAACTGTAACCATGCATAAAAATATAATAGTAATTCCTTGCAATGGTATTTAAGACTTGTTCAATGAATGGCAACGGGAAATGGTCTTTAAATGTTGCCATGTTTAACAGTCTAAAGTTTATACACACCCTCCATTTACCTTCTTTTTTTTTGGCACAATGACTAGTGGACTAACCCATTCACTATCAGCAATGGGGTAGATGAACCCCACCTTTAGAAGTTGTTCAATTTCTTCTTTAACTACTTGCTTAATCTTTGGGTTTAGTTGTCTCTATGGTTGTCGTCGAGGCTTCATAGAGGGATCAATGTAGATTCTATGTTGGCATATCCTAGGGTCTATTCTAGTTAATTCGAGATATGACCAAGCAAAGGATTTTGACCATTTGTTTACCATCCTCAGTAATTTTTCTTTTTGTTGAGGAGCAAGCTTAGTGTTAATGATTATCGGTTTTTCATTCTTGAGAAATGTATACTCCATATCAATGGGCAACAGTTTTAACTCAAGGGTATCTTACTTAAACTCATTAGGGATTTTCAACTTTCCCTAGTTGATATTTTCGATGTTAGGACTTGGAAGTTGGTAATGGACTTACTCTAATGTATCTATGCTATTAATATAGGCACAAGTCAAGCTCTCAATTGGTTCCATACATAAAGTTGAACTGTTCTCTCAGTCAACTGTTAGCCATTGGGTGCCTTCCTATCTTGTGGTTGCTACATACAGGCATCTTTGTATGTTAGTTATTTGTGCACACTGGTTGCATGCAAGCAATGTTAAGCAATGTACAAATTAAGACTTCTACACGCAATTGCACCCTATGTCACTGTATGTGATGCATGGAACTTTCTTCTTCTCAATCTTTCCAAATGTATTTTCTTTTGATATTTCTAGGGAAATATTGTGTATTCCTAGGTGTGCATCAATCGTACTTAGCCATGCTCTTTCCATTATGATTGGGAAGATCCCCTTACATTTGTTAACTTGGATTACTAGGAAATCAGATGGATATGAGCACCCACAAAGAGTGGCAACAATGTCCTTCACTAGTCCTAATGGGACAGTGATAGACTAGTCAGCCAACTCTAAACGAATGTTACTCTTTTTTAGTGGAGGTAGGTTCCAGGCTTTGTAAATTTTTTGAGAGATTACGTTAACACCATAACCTAAATCCAAAAGAGCTTTGCAAGGCTCATTCCCAGTGATTTGCAAATATATAAGAGGACTTCTAGGATCAAAGAATTTCCTAAGAAGATGACCAACTTTAATCCAATCAGTGATGGCGTGAGTTAACATGGAAATGTGTGTAGAGTGCAATTTTTGGTTCTAAGAAAGCTCTGAAGATTTGAATGATGGTAAGGAATTTAGAGGATTAGCCACTTGTGGTTGTAAGGACTTGGTTGGACTATTGGTTCTAAAGAAAGGTCTTTTCTTTGATTGGTTGTCCAAACCAACATTAGGTTGAGGATTGATAGCCCTTGTAGTGTTATGTTGTTGTGGCTGGGTAGGAAGCTTGCCCTATATAGTTGGAGCAGGTGGTAATGGAGCTAAGGGTTAAATAAATATGATTGAATGAGAATAAAGGTAGAGTCCTTTTCATCATTCCTAGGGGAAGGAGTTCTATAGTACTCGTGGATCTAGTAGTGAAGTTGAAGAGCAACATGACTAGTAGAGTCATGTGGAGAGATCGGTTGTTAAACATAATGCCCATACGGGTCAGGTTTATGGTAAGGATACTGTTGATGTGGTGGTGGCAATGCCCATGCTTGTGGGTATTACCATTGTTAATACTATTCATTAGATTATGTGGATCTCCACTTGGATAATATATTGGGGGTTGGTGGAACTACTTTGGGTCACTTTAGGGATAAGGTAACCTTCTAGGTGTTTGTCATCTGTTTAATCGTGGGTTTAGTCCATACACCCTAGACTCTTACAAATGTAACACTACTGGACAACATCCTTTAGGATGGTCATATTGGCAAATTTCACATCTGCCATCATTGTCTATGTCCAAATCCACAACCTCTTCAATGACGGCAACTTTGCCCTTACCCTGGTTACCTACATACTTAGCTTCTTTCTTTTTCCTTCTCTCTCAATCACTACTTTATTCTCTAGACTTCTCTACTATTTTTAGAATGGTTTAAAATTTATCATCTAGAGAGTTCCACATTTGATCTACCTTTGTTGATACTTTTAATGCAAATTTTTGAATAGGCAAAGTCTTTCTATTCACCATCTCTTTAAGTGATGACTCTTCTTCATCTTCACAAAATCTAACTTCCTTCTTTCGAAAGGAAAGATCTTTGTTGTATTCCTCTACACTTTCTCTTTTTCTTAACTCACCTTCATCCTTGCCAACTTGCTCTAACAATCTTTGTATTTGATGGGCTCTGAGCTCAGATAACCTTCCTTGGGCATAAGTCCCAAGGGTTCTTTGCATTTCTTACATAAGCCCATCTATGAGATGGCATAGTTGTTCCCTTTGCAAGTAACCATGGCCAGGGCAATGATGTAATAATGCATAATATCGACCCAAGGGTTTATGTTCTCCTTGTTTCCATCCTTGGATTTGCTTATGCAGGTTGGACACTCAGGAGTACATTTGATACTTATCATTGAATAGCTCTAACATGGTACTCCATTAATGAATGGATTTTGGTTCTAAGGACCAATACCAGCTTTTTGCTTCCTTGATCAGTGTCTATGGAAACAACTTTAGTTTTTTCCACTCGTTTGCTATATTTTGCAAGGCATATGCATCATGAAATGCTTGTAGATGGTTTTGAGGATCAACATTGTATCCCCCTTCAAATTATGGGATGTTGTTCATGTCTAGTCTTTTGATCCTACTATCCTTCTAGGGCCTCATTGGAATCCTAATGGCCTCTGTTATATCTAACATACTTTGGGTGGCAAGTAGGGGTTCATTGTGATCATATTGTCTATGATGTCTATGAGGCCTATGTTGTTCCCTACTCTCCCTTCTTTCATGTTGTGTCTCTCTAGAATGCCCTCGTTACCTTTCTCAATTATTTTTTCTATGATCTCTATTTATTATACCATTTTCCTCATGGTCTTTTCCCTTGCGACTATGTTCAAATCCTAAAGAAGAGGGGGAATGATGAAGGTGAAGAGGAAGGAGAACTGGCCCCATGACAATGCCTGTCACTTTCTCTTTGGTGGTCACGACCTCAATCACGATTACGATTAGAATTCCTATCATTGTCACATGTTCATGTTCCTTTTTTAGACCCTTTGTGTCCGTTGGTATCAAAACCTGGGTTATGAATAGTTGAGTGAAGATTTTGATACACAACTCCTCGACCGAAGTCAACAAGAGGAACATCATTTTGTGGAAAACCTCTTAAGGTAGGTTCACCACCCTCATTTTCACTTAGAACATACAAGACATCCTGAGACCACTTTTCCTTCATAGATTTGTAATGTCTCTCCTATTGTAGGTCCCTTTGACGTTGTGCCTCCATGGATCGATACTCTCTCAAGTCGTGTTCATGCACAACGTACTCCACCTATAAGTGCTGCATACCAATTTGTGTGAGAGCATGAAGAAACATGTTTGGGACTGAGTGATCAGGAGGTAACACTATGTTACCTTCTAAATCACGCCAACACATTTGTTCATCCTAGTGGAAGATAAAGGTAAAGTTTGGTACATACTCATTAGGATGAGCGTATACCATGCGAAACTATTAGGGCATTGGTGAATCATCATGTGCACTCCACCTCCAATTGTTCATTGTGTCAGACCTAGTTGGTGAAGCACTCTCATAAGAGAAAGGAGACATGATTAATTATTCAGTGTGCAATACCCTTTTCAGTGATTGTAGGATAGTTAATTCCAAAGGTTTTCTCCAATGATGAGAAGGATTGCTTAAGTTCTAATGAGCGCACAAGCAACAAAATCCCCAACAATGGTGCCAATGATGAGTGGTGAGGTACCCCTACACTCAACCATATAAATACGAGTATTCATGCATGATCTGGTTGAACTCCAAGGATTAAGTGCTTATGCACTTACATAGAACAAGGATGGTTTATGTGATCATTGTCTTCCCAAGATTACTTGTAAGGTACGATTGTATGATTAAGTAAACTTGAGGTATATGATTTTTATGCTTTTTATATTTTATGTTCTTGGTGCTTAAAATGGGGAAATGAAACAATTTAGTAACTAATTTGATTTAACTAATCAACTATTCTCTAACTAGTCCTATCACTAGCATCCGTTCCCACAGGTTACATCCTAAACTAGTGTAACACTACTAGGATTACCAAACACTAGTCATTACTAGGTGTGTTCCATGTATGCTCTAAGTCATCATACTGAGTGTGCTAATTTGTTGTTAATAAAAATAACATTAAATAACTAATGAGAGTAGCAAATAACAATAAATAACATTTAAATGAAATAATTAAGCTATTCTGAATGTTTCAAGGTTTATCACAAAGTTCATCTTTATTTCTAGACACAAGGTGTGCTTAGGTACACAATGCTTGAATAGAGATCCATTCACTTTATGACTCCTATTGCAAGCACTCAAAAATAATTCTAACTCTAGAAAGGAAAAACTACAAGATTCTAGCTAAGGGACTAAGAAACTAATGTGAAACCAAGTGCCCCCTGTCTCTTATTTATAGGCAACGAGACAGGTTTCGACATCACATGTCCAATATCACTTCAGCATCTCCAATATCATGTATCTAATAGCAAGGGTCTGATATCAGGGATCTAATATTTTGGGTCCGATATCATGACTCATCAAGGTGGATGCAAGTAGGCTTGCCATTGGTGGTGTTTTATTCCAAGAAGATAACCCCATTACATTTTTCTTAGAGAAGCTAAATGAATTAAGGAAAAAGTATTGTGTCTATAAAAAGGAGTTATATGTTATACTTCAGGCTATTAAACATTAGAGACATTACTTATTGGAAAGTAATTTTTTTCTTTTAACTAATCACAAGGCATTACAATGCTTGAATTTACAAAAGAAGTTAAGTGTCAAGCATATGGGTAGAGCAGCTACAAGAGTATCACTTTGTGTTGAAGCATAGAAGTCGAAAAAATAATGTGGTAGAAAAAGCTCTTTCCAAGATTCATGTGTTGAATCATTCATATACATAAGTAGAGGGACTTAAGGCATTTCCTTCTTATATACAAATGATGCTAATTTTGGTAAGATATGGAAGGATACCAATGCTTCATTACTTAGTGAAGTGGATAGGTGGAGAGATTATTATCTACAACATGGAATTATCTTTAAGAATGGTAATTTATGTGTGCTAAATTATAATTTTAGATTAAAGGTTTTATATGAAAAGCATACTTGTGATATGCCTAGGCATATGAATAAGTCCAACACCTATGATCTTATTACAAAAATCTAATTCTATCCATGTATGCAAAATGATGTAAATAAATTTCTTAGGAAGTGTCATGTTTGTTAAAAATTTAAAGGAGAAAAAGTTACTATTGGTTACTATTCACCTTTGTCCATTCCTAATGCTCCATGAGATAGTATTTCTATGGATTTTGTATATGGTATTCCAAAGACAAACTTTGGACATGATTCTATTTTTTTGGTGGATAGATTTTCCAAAATTACACATTTCATTCCTTGTAAAAGAAGCAATGATGCATCTCATGTAACTCATTTTTTTTCTAGTATAATTTTAGATTACATGGAGTTCTTTTAAACATTGTGAACAATAGAGATGTGAGATTCACAAGTCATTTTTTTGAGATTATGATGAAAGCTATTAGGCACCAAGCTATCCTTTTCAAGTGTCTATCATTCATAAAGTCATGGACACATAGATGTTGTGAATAAATCATTACTAAAGATCTTAATATGCATTTGTGAAGAACATCTAAATAGATGGAAAAATCTCTTGGCTCATGCTAAGTTTAGCTATAAAATCTCTTGTCATTCTAGCACTAGTAAAAGTCCATTTAAGGTGAGGTATGGATATTCTCCTAGAATGGTAGATGACTTGAGAAAATTTGATGGTTGCATTCATGTTATATTATATTTTATGTGAAGCATAAAAGACTTTCATAAGTAAATGAAGGAAAAAATTGAAATCAAGGTGAAAGAGCTTATCCCTAGCAAGAATTTTGGTAAAAGAAAGGTACATTTTCAAGTTGTTGAATATGTTTGGATTCATTTAGGTAAGGAGAGATTGAGCAAAGTGAACTATTTCAAGATCAATTCAAGATGAATTGGTCCATTTCAAATTAGGACCAAGATAAATGACAATGCCTATAACTTGATTTTCCTAATGATTTGTCTTTCTCTTGTATTTTTAAAGTTTCAAACCTAACTTCATACTATGAAAAGATACTTTTGTCATGCTTGGAGGACAATAAGAGACATGTGTGCTTAGTCCATTATTATACAAGCAAGAGAGGCTATTGGAACAAGAAGAATAAAGAGACATGAGTACCTAATCAATTTGAATAATGAAAAGCCTAAGAATGCATAGTGGATTTGTGAAAGTGATTTGGATATGTGGGGCTTGATGGCATCCCAAATGAAAAATTGACTTGAGTCTAAGTAACTTTTTTAGGGTGAAAAAAAAAGGAGAACATCAACCCATCTCCTTAATATATATTTGGAAACCTTAGTGCCCTTAGAAGTCATAGTATCCAATTAATTATGTTTGATTTTTCTTTTTCATGTCATTTGTGAAGCTTACATGGTTTGAGTAAGTAACTATGAGGCCATTGTAAGTCATAGAAGGTTAAAGTTTATAACCATGAATGACAATGAGCTGTAACCTACCATAGCTTACTATCCAAGGATATATCTCTCATGTTTCATGTTATTCAATAGAGTGTTGTTGACACATTTAGCCATTTCATGGAGTAGCAAAGATGATAAAATATGAATAAGTCACAAAGGATAATCAAGAGAAATATACATGTTGGTTGTGCTTTATTGATATTTTAATACTTTGATGTTCAAGAAGAATTGTTAAAGGAAGATAGAGTTTTTCAAATGATAAGGAAAATTCATCATGCTCCTTTGGAAAATGAAGGATGAAAAACAAGTGGAAAGCTAAAAGAGCCGATCCCCGTTTACGGATGTATCAAGGAAAATATCAAAGTTAATATACTAAGGTTTGAATAATTTTTTTTACGGCAAGGAAAAAATGCAAACACAGTTCCAGCCCTTGTACACAATGGAAGAAAGATGGAGGAGAGAAAAACAATCCAAAAGAATGCTAGTTTTTCGTTACAGAAATCGCAGGAATCGCGTTAATCCTAACGCAGAAGAATGCGAGGGTTTTTTCTCTGAAATGTTTTTCTGTTTCGTGTAAAATTAACTGTTCTTTTTACCCAAATCAGCGGCATCTCTACTGGTCACGTTGTGCCAAAATTTCTTCTGCAGAGATGCGAATTCAAAGAAGAGGGACTCACATCCGAATTCAAGCTTTATACAGTTGATTCACCTGACTCCAATGACACCGATGTGTGCCGCACTGCGTAACTCAGAAAAGTAGACATCAGCATTAAAATAGCAAACCATAAGCAACGTTGGCCGCCCGTGTCAGGGCAAACGGAGTCACCAAGACCTCTGCGCAAATGCCGTGCCGCCAAACCCTCGCCATTAAATTTTAAAAGACAAACAAAAGGGTGCTCTACCGCAGCAGCAGATCTACGATGCGATTGATCTAAACCCTGAAATCAATGGCAGGAATTTTGAAGAATGATTTACAAAAACATGAAAATGCAGGAAGCCCTAGCGAATTTGGGGCAAAATAAAACAGTTTAGGCAACTGAAACCCTATGATCCAGGGCTATCCTTCCAGTGAATTACGTCCATTTCCAGATCTTTCTCCTAGTAACCAAACGTAGCAACGGTGCCGGGTGTAGCTACTGAGCCTTCTCCCACGGTGGTGGTTGCTAACGATCCTGGACAGGAGCGAGATATTTCTGAAATGTTTGATAACTGTTCCAGGTCTAGCGCCCTTGAATTCGGGCTTAAAGTTTCAAATTTGATTTTTTTAGTCATTTTTAGATATCCACAAAATATTTAAGAACAAGGCACCCACAACATTTATTCCAAGGTAAATGTTGTATTATCATCTTGTTATTAAAACATTAAGAGCTCCATAAGCATCCTCCAAATCCTAGAACAAAGCAAAGATTATTAATATACTTGTGAACAATTATGTGAGATTGTTGGAATTATTTTCCATAAACAATATTTATCTATTCCCTAACTTCCTAAGTTAAATACTTACTAACTTGTTGGGCAAGTCACTTGGGAGAGAAGTTAGGTGAGATATTTTGCCTATGTAACTACCTTTGACACCTATAAAAGGGCTTCAAGGTAGAGATAAAAAGGGGAATATCATCATCACTTGATATATCATCACACTTGGGGTCTCATACATCACATTTTCAAGGCTATTAGTTAGCACTTGGGCTCTCACTTGGAGACACTTTGAGTCTTGGGAGAAGAGCATTTTGTAAAGAAGAAAGTGTGAACGATTGCTTGTAAGATGGCTTGCTAGAATAAAGATTTCAGCCTCTTTGTCATGGTCCTGTGAGTTATGCATTTCATTTTTTGTTTTGTTTAAATTGTTTAGCTAGTGGTTTAGATAGTATCATCCTTGGCAAGTAATTTTGGGATTTTTAGATTGCTCTTATTGTTCTTGTTGCCCGATAGAAATTTCTATTAAAATTTTGCCATAGAAGCGCTTGTGTTTAAAAGCCTTAAGAGCATTTTAGTAGTAAATTTCGTTATTGTGCAACGTGTGGGAACTGCTATTGGGATTGTTGTAAGAGAGCCTCTGTTTGTAGTCACGCCGTTGAACAATTCAGTAGTCGAGAGGGTTCAGAAAATCTTTGGTATTTTGATGGGACCAGAATAGCTTCTTTTTATCTTTAAAGTGAATTCCCGTGGTATTTCAATCAGAAATTGTCAAGTCTTTTAAAGGTTCTGTTTGAATGCAATCGTTGACATCTATTATCTAGTCAAAATGGAGTCTCGTACGTGGTAGTTTACGCAGCAATTTTTGGTAGCATAATAGGATTGTCTTGAAGATATTGCTTGTTTGAGCCTTGGAAGTTTGAACAATTCGTAGATATTGAATTTGGGATAGCTTTATTGCGAAGTGTTTACTCGTGTCATTTTACCTTGTTTAAATATTTGAGGTCTACACAAATCTGCTTTCTTTTCTTTTCTGCTTATTTCCATCGAATCTTGCTCTATTTCTAGTTTTCTTGTGGAACTATCTCTTTCTCTGGGGAAAATTAGGAGTAGATTGCGGAGTTGTGCTCAAATGTTTTTGCAAAATTTTATTTGTTACAAGTAGGTATTATAAGGACCGCGTAGACTAGGCAGTTGAACAAAATAGGAAATTTTCAAGAACTCACAGTACTTGGCAAAGTTGGCTGAATCTCTTTAAAGTAAGTCATTTGTAGTTCACACACAACGCAATTGTTACATTTTACACAACCACACGCCGCAACAGCACACACACATACTCACATTAACTACTGAGTTTATTTGGAGGTATCTGGGCCTTGGTGTTGCCAGAGACCAGCAGGCACCTAAATCCTGTTCGAGGACACTCGTTGGCGGTCGCGTCCCAAACGGTCGCCAACAGTTCTTTTGGCGCTAGAAGGAGGGCTGAAAATTAAGCCTCTAGGTTCATAAGCCTTATACTTTTAGTACATCAACAATTATTTGTAAGGCTTAAGAATTAGATACTATTTTCAGTTCATGACCAAGAAATTTCATAGTTTGGAAAGTTTCAAAGTTTCAAAAGATATTCTAGATTCTAAGACTGATTCTTCATCAGAAGAAGAAGAAAAGAAAGTTTCTGAATTGGGAACAAGTAGTGGAGTGAAAACTAGAAGATCAAGAAGATCACCCATTATCTCTGGTTTATCAATTCGTAAGAGAAGATCTAGAAAGTCTAAGAGTTCAACATTTCAAAGGAATAGGATGGCAAATCCTTGGCAAGGAGTTACACCATTAGGATTTCAAAATTACAATGATATTCCTAAGGTAGTTTACAAATATTTGCCTGAGCCTTTTATTCCTGGAAAAGCTTATTTAGCTGAAGAATATATTCACATGTTTGAGTTAGCTTTAGCTCATGCAAATATTCAACATCAAGATCAAGCTTGTAGGTTGTTTGTATCAAATCTAAAGGATATGGCTCAGATTTGGTATTCAAACTTACCAAGTAATAGTATTACAAGTTGGGATGACATGAAGAATCTTTTCTTAGCCCAGTTTGGTAATCAATTAGATCAACAACAACTATACTGTGGGCTGATACAAGCTAAGCAAGGAGTTAAAGAGTCAATTAGAGATTTTAACATCAAGTTTCAACGAATTTGTGGACTCTTTCAAAGACAATATAGGCCATCAGAAGAAATGCTTAAAGAAACTTATCTTAAGGCTGTCAACCCCAACATTTCAATTTGGTTAAGGAGAACTCCAAACTTAACTACACTAAATGACTACTTTAGTGAAGCTATACAGTTAGAAAAATAGTTGAACTTGAATCCTGAAGAAAATATTGCAATTCAAAAAAGAGAAGAAAGAGTTATGATTCCTATGCAAGATTTTGCTCAATTTAAAGCTTTACCAGGTCCATCTCATGTTAAGATAGAGCAAGAACATGAAAGAGTAGGATCTGAAAAAGGACAATTAATGAGAGATATGTCTAACAAAATAGTGAAGCTTGAAAAAGCATTGGCAAGAGTTAATATCAAGGAAGAAAGGAAAAATAGAAAGCATAAACATCAAGACACTAAGTTAGTAGAAGATGAGGATGAAAGTGACCTTATTATGTCCAACTTTCTTGATATTGAATCTGATAATGAGTTATCTAGTGTTCATTATGCAAGTAAATCTTCTAGCAATGGATCTAGTGATACTTCTTCTCTATCAAGTTCTGAAGAAGATATGTCTTCAGATGAGGAATGCAATAACAATGAGGAGAATGGATATAGTCTCCAATCAAAAGAAATATTAACTACTTCTAAACCCGCAAATGTTATTACTGATCCATCTACTAAGAGAAGAGCTTTTGAGCTAAGTAGAAAGGATAAGAATAAAGGTAAAGACAATCAAGTGGAGCAAAGCACTCCAAATTAGTCTTTCAGTAAATGGATAAAGAGATCAAGCTTTATTGGTGATGGAGAATATGATTTGATAGAAGACCTTAAACATGTCAAGGGCAATATTAGTCTCTATCAGTTGCTTTAAATAGAAGATCAACAAAGAAAGGCTTTAGAGTTCATTAAAGGTAAAAGGAGAGTTAGAGAATCAGAGTTAAGCTGTGTGTCTAA
>MNCI01016226.1:87433-103000 GCA_015680685.1 Gnetum montanum | reverse complement strand
GGCAGCGTAATGAGCTCCAAAGCAGTCAAAGGCAAAGTCTCAGAAAGCGTGATTGCTCATCATACGCTCATCACGCAACGTAGCGTATCACAGCGTATTGCGTCTCCAAACTAGACATTGTTTACGCTTCACTACGCGCGGCTGCGTAAGCGAGCGTAAAACAGCTTGAATCCATTGTTTCCATGTTATGTTACGCTCGTGCATGCAACGCAGCGTGAATAAGTGTAACATAACTCAAAGACAGTTAAGACATGCCCGATGAGCATCTATTCTTACACGCGCAATATACAAATAAGCGTATTGTGCGTAGTCATGAAATCTGACACAAAAATGGTCAAACCAACGGTACCCAAAACATTCGGGACACACGTCATCAGGGTTGTGCCTTTTCCATAGAGCATCACAGCCTATAAATACCCCAATTGATAAAGATACAGGGCTTGGCAAATCAAAGAAGCAAAGGCATTTTTCTGAGCACTAGAGCACTTATCACTTTTGAGCAGAGATACAAAGAGCAGCGCTTTGGCAATCGTTGACAGCATCACCTTACAGCAGAAACAGAGCACAGTTCGCTTTGAGCATCGGTGACGGGAGTAATCGTTCTGCTGGGGAAGACTCTATCGGTCAGAAACAGTTGATCGGTAGACGTTAGAGCTTGACCTTCCTTGCATCCTGGCTTTGGCCCACAAGGTAGATCGGATTCCTGCCTGGACATTTTTCTTGTTGTTTTGTGCTTACCTTACATCAAGCAATCGGGGTCTCCCCAGTGTAATGTAGCATACAAAATATACATTTTTTAAGTCAAAACGTAGATCTTGAAACTACGTGTTTTCTCTTGTGCTAGCCTCCTTTTATCGCGTTTAGCATTATCATCGTTGCAATTCATCTACGTCGTTTTCCCCTCATTTTTGCGATCCTCGAACTAGATCGTTCCACGAGATATTCGTTGATTTACTGATTAGTAAGTCCCTGTCTAATCGACAAGACCGTTCAGGGCGCCGTGGATTCGTTTCTCCAGCATAGCCCTCGCACGGATCCATGGTTAAAACTGTCTACGTGGAATTTTGTTTGGTATTTTCCAGCTGCCGACATTTTCCGTCGTTACAGTTTTCTAGCGCTAGAAGGAGGGCCTCTTAGGTTCCGATCCGCCTTTTTCGAGTAGCCTTGCTAGCGATCCATACCCTAAATCATAAACGTAATACCTCTAGGGAAGTTTACAGCCAATCGCATGGTATAGATCGGTCGCAAGGACGATTTCTTTGGAATCCTATAGGGTAGAAAGCCTATTTGTGCCTTTGTTGCCAGCCATTCCTTAGATACTATTACCAGTTATCATTGATCTTATTGCTCAATGGATTCCTTGTACACAACCACAACTGTCATGGTCCCTACCGATCTGGGTGCCACATCTGTGAACCCTATCGCGGTCACCTGACCAGCTTCGGGCGCAACAGGATCTCAGGGACCATTGCGCCGATCATTGAGACTTCAGGGAAAAGAACCCGTCTTCACGGTCATAACCCCTAAAGAATATAACTTTATATGTGTTAAGATCCGGCGAAGCTGGCCCTTAGTCGAGCCAAAGTCGAAGCGAAACGAAACTTTGAGGTGGTCCACTGAGGGGGCCATGATTTTAAACCAACAGCTTACGACATCATTCCCTTGACCGAAAATCAACATGAACTCATCACACAGTTGGTCATGGCCAAGAGCCAGGCTGCACAAGTTATGGCTGAACCCCAGAATGAGGAGGAGGGGGACAAATTGGCAGCTCAGTCGAAACATTCATTCCATACTCTGAGCCCCCAAACGTATATAAATCCCTTGTTTCCTTTCAATGGAGAAGCCGCACCTCTTGACCCAGCCATGACCGCGCAGCTGTCTGGGCTACAAGCACAAATACCGCATAATAACATGGGGGCGGTTTCGTCACCACGGGTACTTAGCATCCTAGTGGTGATCCCGGCAACCACCGCGTCCCATTTTATCCCTCAGATACAATCCCATAACATATCCGTAACGCGCCCGGCGCAGACCTTGTCGCTTCCGCCCCCTCCAACTCAACAGATTACTGCAGCCGTTCAGCCACAAACTTACGCCCAACAGCCTACCGCAGGTCAGTGGGCCAACCAGGCGGCGCAACATAGCCAGTCTGTGGTGTATGGCGCGCAACCCCCGGTTCCACCCACAACGTATGTTCCACAGGCAGTACCGCAGTATCCTCACCCTTATCTTGCGCAACAGGCTGCGGCTAATCCCTCTACGCAAACCAGCGGGTGGTGGTCTTCACAGGCTCCCCTGCCTACTAGGATCCTCACCCCACAAGCAGCCAGCCAACCTCTTCCTTCGTTTCCATTTCCTGGCGCCGCCCTCCCGGTCCAACCTCCTATGTCTTCTGCATAGACACCTCCGTCAATAGGTCTGGACCAGGCCTTCCAGCTTATACAGACTCTCACCGAGGAGGTTCAACGCCTCAAAGCCGCTGGCTCTGATACCATTCGAATCATGGACTTTTACCAGGATGATCTGATTAGTCCAGCGGTCCCTATGTTGTCATTGCCGCCAAGGATGTCTCTGCCTCATTTCACCAAGTACAATGGGGAGGGAGATCCCAACGCGCACTTGGTCACGTTTAGGTCTCAGTCCTTGTTGTTGCAACAGTGGCCACACACCATCATCCGAGTCTTTGCAATGTCTTTAACAGGGAAAGCTTTGGATTGGTACCGAGCCCTCCCACGCTCTTCCATCTCAACCTTGGAAGAGCTGCTGACCCAATTTGTGACCCACTTTAAATACAACTTGAAATCGGAAGTCACATTGGATCAGCTCATGGGGGTGAAACAAGACCCGCTCGAGCCTGTCCAAAAGTTCATACAGTGCTAGAATGCTACCTTGAATGAGATCCGCGAGCCAATCGCAAACTCACATATGCTGGCTATATTCAAGGGAGCAGTCAATGACTTCATCAAGTCAAAGCTGTACTATCTTTCCTCCAATTCTTTACATCAGGCCTTCGCTCAAGTTAAAAGCATCCAGGATGCTGCGGAGGCCAGCAAAGACCCGGCGTATGTCGTCTACAGGAACGCACATAACAAGAGCAAAGACAAAGGTAAAGCAGTGACAACAACAATAGCTGCAATGACTGAGAGTACAAAGAAGAATAACAAAAATGCACCCACGGCACCTCCTAAAACCACGACTGGTGTCGGCACCAGTCAGGACATGGCGGCTCCTAAAAAGGCCCCCCAGCCTAAGCCAAACTTTGAGCGTAAGGATCACTCAAAGTACACGGCATTACCTGTAAAGCATTCCGAATTGCTGAAACAACTGTTAGGGGTAGGGCACATTCAACCTAAGAAGGTGTCCGAGGAGGCTCTGAAGCGTCACAGACATCATTGTGAACTGCTGAAGAACCCTTCTTTAGCCTTACCTAACAAACCACTAGTTCCGAGATCTTTCAGGCTGGACCGTTTCTGTGACTACCACCAGCTGTGTGGTCACGATACAGATTATTACTGGGCGTTGAAAGACGACATTCAACGTATGCTAGATGATGGTTCGCTCAAGTTAGACAGCAGCAACCTAACACGTCTAGAAAACCAAACATTGCACATATATAAGAACCCGTTGAACACAAACGATGATCCTTATACAATCACTGTGGTAAGTACGGACAGTGAGAGGAGGGAACCGCCAAAACAACCCTTTGTTTTGCGTGTCCCTGCCAACTCACAAAAGGGGTCAACCATTCCATCGGCTGCCGGTGGGGTCTCGAGGCCGCCCTTCATTATACGGGCACCTTCTCAGATGCACTCTCAGTCATGTAGCAATAGCCAAGCCGCGGCCTCGTCGGCACCCACGCCTAGGGCGCCCTTCATTATCAGGGTGCCAAAACCGCAGGCTGCTCCTCTTACGCAGGGGAAAACCTCCAACCAAAAGCGTCAACCCTCACCTCCCAAACAAAAGGGAGAGGACACATTAGTTAACGCAACGAAAAACCACTCTACGCTCGGCTTCCCTTAGCCTAGGCCCCTGGCCTCTGTGCCTTCACTCGCGCCTCAGGGGCAGGATAAAGGTGAGGAAACACAACCACCTTCTCTTGGCAAGAAAAAGAGCAACCCTTTGACTAACACCGTCCCACCTCGAGAGATTCGTCTCTTGGGTTGAATGGAAGAAGACAAGGGGGAAAAACAACCTAGCCGGGAGAAGGACCTCCTCGACGTATTTACGCAAGTTAAATAGGCTCTCAAATAAAAGAACACAACGTTGAGCCTTTACGACCTGCTTATGACCTCTCGAGAACACCGTGAGGCTATGGTTCGCATGCTGACATCCATATCAGTGGATGAAAGCTTGCTAGCGGAGGAGGAAGTGATACATGCTGTCATGTTTCCTTCCGAAGCTGAGCAACCTACACCTTCCTCACTGATCTTCCACGACGGGTCTATCAAAGAAAATCCTGAGAAAGGTCAGGTGACAATCGAACCTATATTTATCACTATCCGGGTCGGTCAATACCGGATCCGGAGAGTGCACGTAGATGATGGCACAGCTACCAACGTCATTCCCTATTCCATCGTGGATAGGTTGGGTCTGGTCAACCAGATCACGCCCACGACGACGGCCTGTGTAAAATCGTTCAATGGGGCACGGGTTCAAGTTAAGGGGACAGTGCGTATTGAGTTTGTGGCGAGGGATCAATTCCCAATAGAGACCACTTTCTTAGTCATCGAGGAGATGCCAGGGTTCAACCTGATCTTGGGGAGGTCGTGGTTAGCCCAGCTGAGGGCGGTTTCGTCACCAATACACCAAGAGATACACCTGCCCTATGCCAGAGGGGAGGTTGTGATACGCAGTGACGAAATCACCCCCAGGATCGTCAATAACATTGAAGAAGAATGGGTTCAGAAATAGAAACGACTGATGACCAAATCCGTCTCCAAACCCCTCAACAAGCTGACAGCAATGACAACAGTCTAGCTTGGGCTGACCTGCCATTTCCGGATGGTAGCGTAGAGGAGTCACATCATAAGTCTCCTCACCCCTACGCGATGCTCAACGTAAAGGCCATCAAAAGACAATTGCGTATCAATGGTTGAACGATGGTCTTTGCGTACATTATCTTTTTCTTAACGAGTTATCATGGTTATTACTTAGCAGTTTTATTTCATGCATTGTCACGTTACTTTCGTTTTCAGTTCTTACGCTTGTCACTTATCTTCATGCTGTTATCTTTTTCGTATGCATGATATTCATGTTTCCTGATCACCTTAGCATAATTACGCAAAATACTGCACCTGTATCATTTACGCTTGCTGTATTACGCTATGGCCCGCAATGGCCTTAAACTAGTGACACAGAATTGTACACCATTATCATTTACACGTATTATGCAATGGCCCGCAATGGCCTTAAACTAGTTCAGGCCCGCAATGGCCTTAAACTAGTCGCTAGCTTACGCAGAATCACGCAATGGCCTGCAACGGCCTTAAACTAGTTGCTAGATTACGCAAAATCATGTAACGGCCCGCGATGGCCTTAAACTAGCAATTACATTCTATCATTATAACTTAGGTGAAATTCTCAACAATTACGCTCACATTCTACAGGCAAAACACAAAAAAATAATAAAAAATGTAACTGACATTTAACACATCCACTAGGTTTTATAACACGTCTTTTAAGTCATTTGTAAAATGATATTGCACTCGCCATCAATAAAACTATGCGTAAATTATAATTACGCATTTCCTCTACTGCCACTGTCGCCAGTATCTCTTAAGTCCAGATCCAACCCTAATGGATCATCCTCCAATGGGCCATCGTTTCTAGGAATGATTCTTTCACGAAGAATGTCCTCTTCGTGAGGTCCTCGTTCCGATGCCGGCTCCACGGGAGGACGCTCTTCATCATTGCATTCTTCTGCCTCTTCCTCTACTTCTGCCGCTTCCTCTACTAACTTCTCAGCTTGTTCATCTTCCCTATCCTCAGCTGGTACCTAAATATAGTAAGCACATTAGCTACACAAGACGTAACATCATAATTAGAAATGCAAACTAAGTCGTGCATAAACTTACTTGCGACGGCCCTGCTTCCGCAGCAAATGGAAGCTTGTCCAGGCCAGCCCACAAGCGCTTCATAATCTCTTCCTCCGTTAGATCTGGCCATACATCCTCTCCCAAGGCAGCTCCAACCTTCACTTTCCCTTTCTCCACACTGCTCCAGCAGGGTGGGTCCGGGAAGAAAGTAGGGACTGTTCGTTGGTCTCCAGGGAGAGTCACAGCCCTTTCCGGGGACACACTTATAGTCACCTGCTCCTCGAACTTCTTGAAGGCTTCAGAAGCTCCGATGACATCCAGGAAGACTTCCAAGGACTGGGCCCTGACGGCAAGATCGCGGTAGAGTTTCCGATAAGCAATGATTTCCCGCTTGTACAAATGCTTATGGTCCTTCTCCTTCTGTCCCCACTCTTGTACGCTTGCACAATAATCCCTCAAGTCCTGGCTTTTCTGAGCTAGGAGTTCTATCTGCAAGCTCCTAACAGAAACAATCATCAGTGTTGGTGACACATTACCATTATGTAATAACAAACTGACTACAACCATAACGTACCAGCTCCAGGTTCGACGAGCTCCAGGCGCTCGATCATGTCACTGACAACGCCTTCCATGAAGGCAAATTTGTCAGGGAAGTCTCTCCACGCTCTGCTCATAGCGACAGACGTGGACACATCCTCTTCTCCTGTAGCGTAATCCAGTTAGAAAATTCATCTATTAATAAAATCCTGCAAACTCGCTAACACATTCATTACCTCTACCGGTGACAATGGCAACTTCGCCAACATCTTCTGTCCCCTTTCCCTCTGCACGCACTTGAGTCTGTGCATCGCTAGTTCCGGTGGCCAGGGCCTCTTCATGTACCCGGTCCTGTGCATGGCTCCCGCTAACAGCTGGGGCTTCCTTATGCACGAGAGCCTGTGCATGACTCGCGCTAACAGCTGGGGTCTCTTCTTTCAAAATTGAGACCCCCTCGCCATAACGTAATACTACTGCCCTTGTCTCAAGGGTCAATTCCTCTGTAATTCTCACTGGTCATATCACAGCACCTTAGTATATCATGCCAAAACATCTAAACAAACATTGCGTAATACAATTCCTTCACGCTTACTAGGCGGAGGCTTACTCCGCTGAACTTTGACCGCCATAGTTCGGCTTGCGTCACTCCCAGGGGCCTCGACTATACGGAGCCTTTTACGTCGAGCTGTAGGTTCTACAATTTCTTCCGCCAGGCGTTTCCCTCGTGAGGCATCACCGATGTAAGTAGGCATTATCCCGCCTACACTGTCGAGGCCTCGCACTTGGGGTACCGCCAAACCCTTGGTCGTTATAGACAGCAACTCCCCGATTCCTTCTGGTGGATCCTACCCACGGGTAGTGCTGAGGATGTGAGCAATCCAAGGTCTGGATAGCTGGTCTCGGTCTTGCTGCACCCAGACCCCATTCCTTTGGATGACCAGAAACTCAGTAAACCGCCAGAGGCAAGCTATGAAGAAGGTGTGATGCACGTTGAAACGAGACTCAAGCTTCTTGCGAAGCTTCATCATCTCGTTAAGCAGCCCTTTCGCGAAATAGCTTGCCCAATTGAACTGGGTCCCCTCCTCCAAAACCTCTCGCATAATACGGGTCTGTTCTACAGAAAAGAACTTCCCTTGCAAGAGAGTTTTGGGGAAAGTCTAGGTCCGGAAAAGGGGATAAAGTGTCTTGGCAACACCCATCTGAAATCTTTCACAAGGAAACCCTTTAGTCTCCTTCGGGACCCTTACCCACTACTTCAGCCAATCCTGGAAAGCCACGCTCCTCTTCGTCTTCTCACTCATGGGAAGTTCGTCCGAGGGGACGCCGAAGAGGTCCGCGAAGAGCTGAGCGTTGATGTTAAAGCTCGCGCGTGCAGAAACGCTCTGCCTTTTTGTTGAAGGAGTTGACCAGGGTTAGCATTTCACTGGCGGGGACATCAGGAGTCGCAGCTAAAAATAGGTGCACTAGCCCTGCTGCTCGGATCTTGGTAGTCACCGCGACTGGGGCCGCCGAGTGGCCGAGCCAACGTTGTGCGTCCTTGATGTCACCGTAGCGAAAGAGGTCAGCATTCGCCTCATGGCTGGAAATCGTAAGGGTAATCTCCCGGGATTCCCTAACTAAACAACGTAAAACACAAGTCAAACCAAAACACTATTACGCAATGTCCATAATTCACAACTATATTACGCAATATAACAGCCTCACCAGGTCCAAATGGCAAAGGAAATGGCGGTAGGTTCCTCTACACGTCCTCAACGGCAAGGGGCGGATCTAAGGTCTAGTCATCGTGCAGCCACCCGAGTCTCTGGCAATTCTCAAAAGCCCCAGCATAGCAGGTAGGGTACTCACACATGTTGAAGCCAATCTGCCCTATAACACCGGTGTGCACGTTGCTAGTTGAGGTAAACGCCTTTATTGCCGTTTTGGCCCATGACAACGTATCTCCATTTCCGACTAACCTGTTGTCATAGATAAAAAACCTGTACCATACAACATAGGCTTATTTTACATTTTGCACATAGGCTTCTCTTACATTTCACACCGATGATAGACATATAACGACAACAAAAAAAATAGACAGTAAATAAAATTCGCTTACCTGCCTGCGTAGTACACCATGCCTTGTGGGTTCTGGAAATAGGTCGAGACATGGCAAGCCACGAACAGCGTGTTATATCCATGATAACAACTGAATCGAGCCATTTCCTAGATCCAGTTTAAGCTCCTTAGGCCTCGTGCGCTAAGTTCTCGGTCCTCAGGACGGCCCGTATCGATGGCCCCGTCTGTCAAGAAGGCCAAAATCCCTTGCATAGAACCCGCCAGCAGGTGCTCTAACAGGGCACCAGCGATGTCACCAGACAAATCAGACCACACAATGACACTGTAGTTGCGCAACAAGAACTGCAGAAACTCCAGCACACCCCGTCGAAACCATATGGCCTTCCCTTGCAACCGCGTGTGCGGGGGAGGGACATTGGGGATGATGGGGTTTACACAGCACAAAACCCCGACAATATCCAACACAATCAGAATAGGCTTTAGCGCAACGCTGTACAGAAAATCCAATACATACATTAACACCTACATTCACATTTGCATGACTGATATGGAAAACTTATAAACTACACCTAGTTATCCAGGCCGAAATCGCCCAAACCCTTGCAATAACGCAAGGTTCGTCCTTGACAACAGCGGTAGACGCAACCCCATCAAACCCTTGCATTAACTCGAGGTCCACAATTTTGAAATCCACATTCACGCAAAAGATACCACGGAAAGTAGACATTGAAACAAACATAAGCATGTAAGGAATGACTAACTGGTTCAAAGGCGTAGGGTCACGAACATCGACCAGCGCCTGCGAGACACGATCCAGATTTTCTTGCACTTCATCGATTTTGGCCAGTTTTGCGTTCTTCCTCTTGATCTTTGGTGCCATTGCAACAGCTTCAGAATTTTTCATAGCTTAACACTTGCAAATCTTCACAAAATTACACGCTCTAATCTTCTACTCTTCCTTCTCTCAGCAACAGTTACGAATTCGAATTCACAATAGCCAACAACCTGTCCTCATCAAAAAACCATTTACTTATATGCGAGGATCACCGACTTGATATCCAATTTCAGCGGGACTTTCCTAAAACGAAACCCGAAAATCAAGATATTAATGTAGCTGATATCGCACGCGCCGCTGTCCGAAATGACGTTAAACTACCACGGCTTATCGCCTCGTAATCGGGTTGCATTGATTACAGCTTGTTTACAATATTCAAAATTCAATTAGCCTTCCACGTTCGGCGACATCACGTCACCTTTCTCCTAATCATTTACGCACTTGGCGGTTTTGCAGGACAGACGGCAAATGGACGCAACAGTTTCAGCGCCCCTAACTTTGACAGGCCCATACAGGAAGGTAATTAGGCAGTTTGACTCCACGCTAGTAGACGTTAACCCCCCTTTAGAAGGCGTAACCATAGCTGCGTCGGACACATCCCCAGAGTGGCCAGAACAGTCGACGTGCACGCTAGACCTGGAGGCTGGGGACATAACCGAAGACCCCCTCAATGAGGTTGCTATCGTTACGCATAAGGGTGAAGCCAAAACGCTTAAAGTCAGCTCTTTATTAGACCAAAAAACGCACGATGCCATAAAACAGGTCCTACAAGATAACATTACAGTCTTTGCATGATCATACAAGGATATGCCGGGACTAGATCCCAGGTTAATCCAGCATAACATCATCTTAGACCCGCAGATTAAAGTAGTTAGGCAAAAGGCACGCAAAATCAAGCCAGAGATCGCGTTAGCTATGCGTGATGAAATCACCAAGCTGTACCAAGCTAGTTTCATCCGTGCGATCGATTACTCGGACTGGGTATCTAATATTGTAGTCGTCCCAAAGAAGATTGGAAGCATACGCATCTGCATAGACTTCCGGGATTTGAATAAGGCCACAATTAAGGATAACTTCCTATTGCCGAGTATCGACCAGCTAGTGGATACAACAGCTGGGCATGCGCTACTGTCCTTCATGGATGGCTTTTCAAGCTATAACCAGATTCGCATTAACCCAGAACATCAATTGACCATGGCATTCATGACGCCCTGGGGCACCTTCTGCTACACTATGATGCCTTTTGGTCTAAAGAACACCGGAGCAATGTATCAATGAGCCATGACATACATCTTCAGCAATTACCTCCTAGGAAGGCTGAATGATTACGTAGACGACATAGCTGTTAAGTCTTTAAAGTCTGAGGATCATTCAGGGGACCTGGAGTTAGTCCTTAAAAGATGCTCCAAATACGAGCTCCGACTTAACCCAAAGAAGTGCGTATTCGGAGTTAAAACCGAACGCATGTTGGGGTTTGTGGTGTCGAAAACCGACATACGAGTTGACCCTGATAAGGTCAAAGCCATTGTTGAATTAACGCCTTCCACAGACCTCAAGAAATTACGCGGGTTACAGGGACGCTTACAGTTTATACGCCGGTTCATCTCGAGATTAACCGACAAGCTACACCCCATGCAACACTTGCTAAAAAGGGGGTCAATTTCGAATGGACCGACAATTGCCAACGTGCGTTTGATAGCTTAAAACAAGAACTGCAACACTTACCGACGATTTTTCCACCACAAAGGGACTTGACTTTTTACATTTACCTCACAACTTCGGACGTAGCGTTAGCCGCATTACTTTGTCAAAGGAGGGATGATGGGTCGGAAGTGCCCATCTACTACTTAAGTCATGCTCTATGTGCGTACGAAACGAGGTACAATGACGTAGAGCGTAATTTCCTAGCCTTAGTTTTTACGCTTAAAAAGTGTAGACATTATCTTTTCCGTAGCAAAGTCAACGTCATCTGTAAAAACAACATTCTTAGGGCCATTACGCACAACTTATACGAGAGTAGTAAAATAGCTTGCTGGAAGGCTATCATGGTAGAATTCGATCTGCACTATATTGGCCAATCATCTACGAAAGGCCAGGCAATTGCTGACCAGTTAATAAATTCACCAATTAACAATCAAACGACTATAGATCCAGAGTTCCCTGACGAACATGTACATAATTTAAGCCCTGTCTCGACAGGCCCCAAAGCAACGTTGTATTTCAACGAAGCTTCAACCGCTAGAGGTGGCGGTGCTGCCACTGTTATCACGCTATAGCCTGAGGATGTGCGTCTCCATGCCTATCGTTTGACCTTCCCCTGTACGAATAATGTGGCAGAGTACGAGGGACTTCTCAGGGGATTACTAATTGCTAGTGAGCTTGATGTTCGACGCCTGGAAGTTAGAGGCGATTCAATGCTTGTCATAAATCAGATCACAGGAGTCTACACCTACAAAGCTGTACATTTGCAGCCCTACTGTGATAAGGCTAAAGATCTTCTGAGACGATTTGTAACCATCGATGTCCAGCACGTGCCACGCATGGATAACACACTGGCCGACGCACTGGCTACACTGGCTCTAAACGTGCCTTCATATCTCTTGGACACCTGCCCCGCATTGATTACAGACTGCACAGATCCTATCATTCAGACGGCGCAAATCTCTTCTCTTCTCGAGGAAAGCACGCCTGAATGGTACAACGACATTAAAACTTACCTTTTACAGGGCGAGCTACCGTCTCCATTGACACGCGCACAGAAAGATGCAATCCGTAAGCGGGCTAGGCAATACGTCATCATCAGAGATAGCACTCTTTGTAGACGTTCCTTTGATGGTGTGCTGCTTACTTGCGTTGACAAAAACCAAGCACAGCATATAGTCGGCGAAGTTCACGAGGGACTGTGCGGTGGCCACGTAGCACCACAGGCTATGGTCCTAAAAATCCGTCGCTTAGGATACTACTGGCCACGCATGGAAAAAGATTGCCTGACGAAGGTTAAAACCTGTGACACATGTTAGCGTCACGCAAATCTTATACACGTGTCACCTACAGAATTACATACAACACAGATAACATGGCCATTTCAACAATGGGGACTAGACATCATAGGCCTGATCACGTCGAAATCCTCCGCAGGTCATAGCTTCATCATTACCGCTACTGAGTATTTTATGAAGTGGGTAGAGGCTGTTCCCCTGTGAAAGATCACATCTCAGCAGATTTTCCATTTTATCCTGGACAATATAGTAACCAGATTTGGTCTCCCGATGACTATCATGACTGATAATGGGCCACAGTTTAGTAGCATGGAAACCAAATCTTTCTGTGATAACCTAGGCATTAGACAATCTTTTTCTTCCCCCTATTACCCGCAAGAGAATGGTCAAGCTGAAGCAATGAACAAAGTGATCATCAATCTACTCAAGAAAATGCTCGACGGCAACAAAAGGCAGTGGCACGAACAGATCCTCTATGTGCTATGGGCATATCGTACTACGTGTAGGACGGCCACAGGTAGTACGCCCTATAGCCTGGTTTACGGGTCTGAAGCAGTGCTGCCCCTCGAGTTGCAAATTCCTTCTCTAAGAATGGTCCTCTCCATAGTTATAAATGAGGCCCAACACACCGAGTCTCGAATCGCGGATTTGGATTTAGTCGAAGAGAAGCAGATACAGGCTCTTGACATGATCGAAAGGTATCAAGACAAACAGAGACAGAAGCATCGTCACAACCTTCAGCAATGCTTGATCAAGAAAGGAGATCTTGTTCTTAAGGCCGTGCGTGAACCAGTAAGCAAGTTCTTTGCAAACTGGGAAGGCCCTTTCTTAGTGGCGAACATGTACAGCAACGGAGCATTCAAGTTAGCAGACGTCAACGGAAATGAATTATCAAATCCTGTAAATCATGTGTATTTGAAGCGGTATTACATTTAGCAACATCTACGGTGTCAACAGCAGGTATGGCACCATCGTCCGCTACGACGTTAAACTAGCACTGACCGTCCACTACGACGTAAAACTAGCATTCCTTGCACGCGTCCGCCACGACGCTAAACTGGCAAGTTGTAACCATCCGCTACGACGTAAAACTGGCAATGTTGTACAAGTCCGCAAAGACGAAAAACTGGCATCTTTTGCATGCGTCCGCCACGACGCTAAACTGGCACAGGTAAGTAGCCGTCTGTTGAGACGTAAAACTAGCATAGCTCTATCCTTGGGTCATGACATGAAATTGACATCCACAGAAAGGTCTGCTGAGACCATAAATCAAACACGCCACCGTCTGCTATGACGTAAAACTAGCATTTCTCGGTCTGCCCAGACTTTAAACTAGGACCATGGTCCGCTGAGACTTAAAACCAACAATGACAGTCTACCAGGACTTAAAACTGGGACTTACAGGCTACTGCCATGTACATCAAGTGAGCATGATCATCTCTGCATGGCTACACGACAAACGAGGTGGGATACTGGGACAGTCCCAGCGTTGCCACCCCACTGGCATCCTACTGATTCCTTGGATGAGCTGAGAGGCATCTTACTGATCCCTCGGAGATGCCGCCGCTGCGCCCACTACAACGATGGTACCTCTAAGAGATTAGTCTCGCCAGCCGGAGCCCCGACGAAATCCTCTTCAACAACGACCTCGGGAACCTCCGCCGATCATCGCTATCGGACACTGGCTTCACAAATTCATCTTGCTGGTTCCTTGCCTAACCAGTTAGGTGCACTGTGTCTGATGCATTTTGGCGAAGATATGCTGGGCCAATCGTCAGGATTGGCGGCTCCACCCTCATGCTCCAGCTCCTTCTTCACAGCCCAATCGCTCTATCTCACATCACACGGCGCTCGTTTCAACAACCTCGCCTCTTGTTTACATGAGCAGTGGTGTCCTCTGTTTTCTTCTATGGTTGCAGGTTACTTGCTTCGAGGATGTCATTCAAAGGTGCATCCATCTGAGTGGTGAAGAACAACAGCGTCTTGAGATGGCTGCTCAGGTTTGCCCGACCACTTAGATCTGCATGCCTATACCTCTCATAATCCTACCCTTAGCTCTTATTTCCTTTCATCCCCACCACCCGCTTCCCATACGCAAAACCTATATACGCAAGCATCCACTTTCCGCACCCACACTAGCAGAGATATCACAGAAGTGATGTGCCGTGCTCCTTTTGCAAGCATTCCTGCTATAATCGGTGACAGAGAGATCTCAGGCTAATGCGCTACGCTCGTCTGAAAGCATTCCTGTCAACATAAATGTGCATACGTTTCTGTGCGTTCTGTAAGCGTATAATATCCTCCTACCATCCTGACTCATTGTACGTCTTCCCCGAACCTGTTTCCCACTAGTTCATTCTATCTCCCATTCCTTCCAACTTCTCTCTTCCATGTTGACAGGGCAATGCTTGAGTAACCATGGATGGATGCTGTTCTTGCTTCTACCAATCTGGTGTTTCGTATTCTTTGTCGACGTCTTTCGGGTAAGCCCTCCAACCGTCAACAAAGACGGGCCATTGAAACACTGTGAAAATTGTGAGTCGGCCTCAGGCAAAGATTCGCAATTCAGGAAAGGGCGCATGTCAGAATTCCAGAAGGGAGAGTAAGACAGAGCAACACCAAGAGGCGCGTAGCATCAAGTCCTCAACTTCTTGTGCAGATTCCTAATCTTTCTATGCTTTTGC
Organism: Gnetum montanum; assembly: GCA_015680685.1. Classification (NCBI taxonomy): domain Eukaryota; kingdom Viridiplantae; phylum Streptophyta; class Gnetopsida; order Gnetales; family Gnetaceae; genus Gnetum; species Gnetum montanum. Next base: position 87,849 of record MNCI01016226.1, on the reverse strand, counting down.
TGTTTACGCTATATCACATGACGTAGTGTAATGGCGCTTAGCGTGATTCTGTTTAAACATAGTCTGGCATCAGAAGGATAGTTACTTCAGCATAGGGAGAAGCTTGAGCTGCGTAATATGCGACTTCTTGTGTATTTTGCTAAGTCTTTTGTTCAAGGCCAGGTTTACACTCTATTACGCACGGCAGCGTAATGAGCTCCAAAGCAATCAAAGGCAAAGTCTAAGAAAGCGCGATTGCTCATCATACGCTCATCACGCAACGTAGCGTATCATAGCGTATTGCGTCGCCAAACTAGACATCGTTTACGCTTCACTACGCGTGGCTACGTAAGCGAGCGTAAAACAGCTTGAATCCATTGTTTCCATGTTATGTTACGCTCGTGCACGCAACGCAGCATGAATAAGCATAACATAAC
>MNCI01016226.1:0-71072 GCA_015680685.1 Gnetum montanum | reverse complement strand
TTTCAGCAGATGGCATGTGGTTCTTTCTATCTTCTTTTATTTCAGTAGATGGCATGTGGTTCTTTCTATTTTCTTTTATTTCAGCAGATGGCAAGTGGTGGTGGTGGATTTATATTTATGCAGTTGGCGGTTCGCAGGGCATTGGTGATGTTTGATTGCAGCTACACATGATTCTTGCGGCAACATAACCATGCATCCTGTTGATGGATCTTCTCTTCATCTTCTTTTTATTTTCAGCAAATGGCATACGGTGGTGGTGGATTTATATTTATGCAGTTGGCGGTTCGCAGGGCATTGGTGATGTTTGATCACAGCTACACATGATTCTTGTGGCAACATAACCATGCATCCTGTTGATGGATCTTCTCTTCATCTTCTTTTATTTCAGCAAATGGCATACGGTGGTTGTGGATTTATATTTATGCAGTTGGCGGTTCGCAGAGCATTGGTGATGTTTGATCACAGCTACACATGATTCTTGTGGCAACATAACCATGCATCCTGTTGATGGATCTTCTCTTCATCTTCTTTTATTTCAGCAAATGGCATACGGTGGTTGTGGATTTATATTTATGCAGTTGGCGGTTCGCAGGGCATTGGTGATGTTTGATTGGAGCTACACATGATTCTTGCGGCAACACAACCATGCATCCTGTTGATGGTTCTGTTTCTCTCTCCTTTAGTTTTTCTTTTCATGCTTTATTTCTCTCTATGTATTCTCTCTCTCTCTCTATCACTTGGTCACATGGCTCTCTCCAGCTGAGACTATTCCCGGGTTTCCGTACCCATACGGGAGGCACCCTAGGCAATAGTCTCCTCAAACGAGTTTTTCCGATGTTGGCATGACCAAAATTTATGCATCAACAGTAAGATGATATACCCTTTATTCAATATAGAGTCAACGAATATTTGCATCTCTTTATAGATGTTTTTTGGTTGTTGATATATATTTACTGCTTCATATACATTAACTAGTTTGTTTATTTTTAATCATAAAAAAACTCAACAATGTGGGTATTAATGCTTATTTGGGTGTAAAAAAACTCATATAGCTGAGCCCATGTACTTGGATAAGGCTAAGATGATGAGTTTGTATCTTCTCAACGTTATGAATTCAACCATGGATCCAAATATTAAACGTCCAGAACATTTTGTTCAAGACATGGTATTAAAGTGTAATTCAAACAGTTATAATGCTTGCTACAGAGGGTACTACACTAACATTCTCCTTCAAGCAATCTTATGGTTTGCCAATTTAGAAGTAGCTAATACACCAAATATGACCAGGTGGTATAAGGGGCTCAAATTCACCAAATGATCATATACAGTTTTTTAAAATTAACATATCATAGAACTGTATATGCCTTATGCCTACTCTCCATTATTTATTAAGCTACGGCCTTTGTAAAACCATCTACTTCTTGTTATATATGTATTGTATCGTGATAATTTTTTCCTGTATGAACTGAAAACGGATCTCTATGTTGCATTCATGAAAAAATAAATTTCCTATTAGATTCACTGATGCTTGATTATCACAATGGATTATAATTGGCTTAGCAATTGGAATCTATATTTCTTTTAAGAGTTGGTTATCCAAAGTAATCCTTTAAGAGTGTCACCAGAAGCACAATTTCAGTGTCCATCAATGACACTGAAACAACTTCCTGTGCCGGATTCCACCATCTAATTATTGCAATCCCAATTTGAACCACAATGCCTGTTCCAGACACCCTCTTGACCATATCATCACCTCGGTTGGCATTAAAACAGACCTAAAAATTAAAAAGGTTTCAATGTGAAAACAAAGGCTTTAATCTGTGATACCCGGTATATACTTCAAAATGCCAAGGCCAGTCTTTGTGTGGTGTATATTTAGTCCATGGATAGTAGTATCTAACAAATTCACTATATATCAAATATCTAGCCTTGCATTAGTAAGATGCAACAAACTTCCAATAAAAAGGATCATTCCCTGAAGCCACAGTTTTCATCCTACTAAGCAAGGTCCCAGAGGCTTGGTAGATGAGTGAAAGCCTAACCTCTTTGAGTGGCTGCGTCCAGGCTCAAACCCTGGCTTGTGACTTGAGAAACAAGCACCTTACAATCGCTCCAAATGATAGTCCCTATACAACAAATTTCCAATAAAATTTAGTATTGACTTTAGTCTATTTACTCTCCTTCTATGATAATTTTGAATGTTGAAGATAATGGTATAGAACTTCTTTGTTTTGGCTAAAAGGCCAACTACCAATCACAGATTAGTGACACTAAATAATATTCTATCCATAATGCTTAGGAGAAGCCTATTAGTAACGCTAAATAATATTATGTCGATAACACTCTAGGGATAGCCTATCAGTAATGCTAAATAATATTTTGTCCATAATGCTCAAGGGCACAAATTCGGCCATGAGTGAGAGTGTATGATGCATGATGCATAAATTTTGTTCTTCATACTATGATCATAAAATTTTTGATACAAATACCTTATTTCTTATCCACAAAGAAGATCCTCTTTGCCAAATTATAGATATATATTATAAAAATATAACTAAGGTAGTGATTATTCCAATCCATATTTAACCAAGAGTTCCATAACATATTTTTTAAGTTAACAGCTTTTGTTCATAGTATTCTAGTTCTATAGCAAGATAATAACGGGTTGGTCCCAAATCTGAGATCAAACTGCTTCCCAAATTGTGATTGAAATTTCTGAACATATGTCAAATTTGTTTTAGCCAACAGAATATTATCAACATCAAATGCAACAAACAATTTGACCATTTGACTCTTGGCATTGACAAATAAGGATTTCTTTTTCTTTCTTTCTTCTTCTTCTTTGTTTTATTTTTTTATTTTGTTTGTTTGGGGATTAACTAGATCATTGTCCTTATAGAAATGAACTTGTTTCCTAATACCATGTTCTTTAGGCTTGTTTCAAACCATAGAGAGCCCTTTTTTAAATCCCCATATTCTTCATCTAGATATTCATAATGTTCAAGTGTTCCATGTTTATCTATCATCCAATTTACCATATAGGATTGTTGACTTAACACTAATTTAATATAGTATCCCACCTCACATAGTAGCAATTGTCATCAAGATTTGAAATGTAATTGTTCAGGGCTTCAGTCCTTGCACTGCCTATACTGCTTCTGGCTACGGCTATGCACTTGAAACCCTTGTGTGGACCACCTACAACTACAGATATATGGTTACGAACTTGCAATCTTTGTACATACCATCTATGTTGTGCAAATCTATGCATATGTTGCTTGGATTGTGCACTATCTCATGGTTTTGCCTATTGCCACTTGCCTTTGTGCACTGTTGTGTGCTGCCATGTGCCTTCACATGCTGTCATATGTCTACCTTTGCGTATTCTGTGTCTTTGCATGCTATTGTATGCCTTTCTTATGGTTAACTCTGGCATCATCTCATGCCTTGTGGTGCCTTCCTCCATGATGCAAGTGGACAAAGACCCCTCTTGCACATTCTATCTACACATTTCTCCTCATGTTTTCTATATACATCTCTTCACACACTTCATGTTTCAGCTACTGTCAACCCAGTAATACCATGCCAGCCTTCAAGATGCAAATGCCTAAAGATAGTGCAAGGGACATGAGGAAGAAGTATGGATGTAGAATGCAATAGAAAAACTCAAAATAAATGCATTCCACTGATTCATCCAGTACACCATACGTGGAGAGAGGAAACACCTCTTTATAAACTGTTTTAGAGTTAGATTTTTCTCTATTTTAGGTTTTTTTTAAAGCTAACCACAAAATAAGACCCATTCACTAAAACTGTCAAACTTAGTGATGCACTTTATATAGGTCAATAATGGATTTGTTGTTGGAACAAAGACCCCTGCACATATGCTCATGGACCAGTAATATGCTCAAACCATCTTACTAATTATAACAACCATTATTTACATACAAACAGATATTATATTTCAAAAAAAAAACAAATAATCTATACCTGATAAAGAAACAAATGAGCAGCTTTTGCCATTCTTAAGTCTTAGAACACTATCATATTTCACGAAAACCACAACAGCCTTGGCAAAGCATACTAGACTTATCAACACCCATTTGACAATCAATTCAAAAACGGCTACCTTAATTGCAACATGGCTACCCACCTACTTAATCACCTAGTTGGCAAGACAAATAACACACCATCTTTCCCTTAAACTTGCATGCTAGGTGCACATACCTATTAAGAAGTGCACCAGGATGATTTGAGCCTGCAAACTAGTTCTATGATATCACTATCATAGCCCATCTATTTAACCACCTAATAGGACGAGCAAATAGCACACCCAACAATATATTCCTCAAACTGCATGCTAGATGTACACCAGTCTGAAAGCGCATTCAAGAGATCCAAACCTGCACAGTGCTTTGATGAAGAAAATTTAATCCCACTTGGTGCAAGGTGGATTTCATGCTTTAAATGCACTCACATAGGCAGAGCTTTCAACACTCAAAAACACAACAGAATCATTGATTACTCACATGAAGATGAAGAATTAAAACATGAAAATGCAAAAACTTACCAACTGATGGCTTACAGTGAAAGGTTAATGGGCTATTTACAAGAGAGAATAGATAATGGAACCATAAGAAATAATAGTTCTTCTCAACATAGACCATTGTTGAATGATGCCCTTTAATACCACTCAATGACTGCAGTCTTGCTTGATTTTCAACCCTTGCAGGATTTTGGTTTCTTAGGTTTGTTTTATGCAACGCAGTTTTGGATTGATTCCATCCATCTTTAGCTGTACAATCTCATATATTCCTATTTGTTATTCAGTAGACTGCCCACAATAGATCTGGTGGTTACGTATTTACCTTTGAAAAATAAGTAGCTCATCTCCCACAACTTTTATTAAAAACATACACAAATTGAAAAAATTTACTATAATGCTTCCATAAATAAAACACTTAGGATCTATCAAGCTTTTCAAGAATTGACTTATAATTCAGGTTTTGGAAACCGACCCTTCCTACACAAGATTCCATGCACTAAGCATTAGAAACACAGGAGGATATTATCTAGCCTAGCTTAAGCCATGTATTAACATGAGGATTAGTTATAAATGAATATGAACAGTTTTGTCTAATGTCAAGCCATATACGAAAATAATTTGAAATATAATATATGAAGACAATTATCTTTGGCATAATTTAAGCATGAATCTATGAATTATTTATATAAACAGTATAAACCCTCTTATGCATGTTCTGTCAACTGATATCTCATCTAGTCCACTACAAGCAAAGAAAATATATATATACCATGCAAATCACAAACACACTTACCCAATATATACATTGTCTAACAAAATTGCTAACTTGCACTTGTCAGGCTAGATTGTTCCACTATGTCCTCCATATAAATATCTCCTATGACCAATCAAAAAGTAAGGAAAGTTTTCTCCTTGTGTGGTAACAAAAACTTCACTATGTAGGCAAACTGTATAGTCTAATGTAGCCATTCTTGAAGAAAACACCTATCTGATAAGATTCAAAATGTCAGAGCTAACATAAACATATAACTAAAAATGCTATGTGAGAAAAAATTTGTGTTTTTAAGGTATTAAACTTAACGCACGTGGAATGGGGCAAGTTCATCTTGAGTTGCCAATATTTCTTTCGTTTCCAACAATGGAAACATTTGTTGAAGAGACAACATATTCTTTTCTACCTTGTATAGTTTACCAACTACTAGAAAATATAGATGTATTGTTGTCATATCCCATTCCTCTTAGAATCATACCAACCTGCATTCATACAAATTATGAATACATCCAAAAGACTAATACATATGAGAGAAAAGTAATGAAACAGCACTAGGTGGAGTATAGACGACATCACACAATGGGAATACTGTTACTTATTCAGCATTCTTCCTGCTGATGACCTAAATGTCAAAGGAAGAGTCAGTTTTCTGAACCAGCATTGTCTCGGTGACTTGTAGTCAGTTAAGCTAGATACTACTTTCATGTTTAATAAAAAATCAGCTCTGTTTTGTTATTTTCATTTGTCAAGCTAAAAAATTGGTTTCTATCAGAAAAGTTAAGTGGCTTAAGCTCCCTTTGTTTTGCTCAAAGTGCTTCAAATCTTTCACTATATAGAGGGACTACATAACAGTTTTTACATGTAAAAATTTTCAAAATGTAGTTCAGAATACAGATTATGTTTACGGTGTTGAGTTTCTGTAGCATCTTACTGTGCAAAGATTAAAAGGTTGGAAAAACTATTTTGTTGGCTACTTGTAAAATTTGGAAAATTAAAAGCTGGCAAAAGGTCAGGGAAAAGTCGTTGAAAAAATCAGCAATATGCAAAATAAAAACTTTAAAAGATTTTGATAACAAATCCCAAGAAATACAAAATAAAAGCAGAAACACAATTAACCAGACATAAAAATAATAACTGCTAAGTATATAAGCAAGACAGTGCATACAAATTCCTGGATCTCTCCACTCCTGACATATGTTTAACATATTATTGACACAAAATATTATTTTATTATGTTTAGCTTAACCTTTGTAATCCTCTGCTAATTTTTTAATGTAAAAACCATAATATTTCTTAACTGAAACGTTACATTCTCTTTTCCAAATAACTCATATCATTATCTATGTACATGCAAGCACCATCTTCGTTATTAATTTAAAGTACTAATATTACTAGAACAATAAAATCTGGACATAATATAATCATTCATACTATTTTAAATATACTAATTTTGTTTAAAAGTTTAAAAAGAAATCTCTTAGAACCTTGTGAGAATTATTCAAAACATTTAGTATCATGAATTTTCTAAAAAGGTTGATTTGTGATACTTTTTGGAAAACCTTTGCTGAAAAAAATGGGGAGTAATGAAGACTTTTTCCGCAAAAAAAGTTTGATATTTTTTGTCAATACAGCTATTTTTGCAGACCTTTTAAACACCATTACCGTGTTTTCAGTTTTAGTTATCCATCATTCAATTTGGTTACTAATTCAAAGATTAGCTAGATCCATGGTATCTCACCCACTTAAACACAACACGCATCGTTATATGTTGCATGCCAAGTATTGAACATACAAATATGTTAAGTCTTCCCAACATAGTGTGACTTACCTCTAGTGGAGTTAGAGGACATTTCCCACTCATTCGATTTACTTCCAAGTCTAATAATACATCCTGTGCGATTTAATTTGCCCATCCATCCTCTTTCTTGGGCAACATCCATTTCCTTCTTCTCTTCCACACCTCCATCATAAATGCAACAAGAAAAGGCTACCATGTCCTAAAATTGATGTACTACAAAAACAATTATTTGCATATTGAATTAAAGATGAAATATCAGATTGAATTAGCAATATATTTTCCATTAGTTGAAGAACTGTGCTTAATCATGCATTCTACTAATTTTCTTGCAAGTGTAGAAATGGATTCTAAAAACTTTAGTGCTTCATAATTAGCCAAACATCTGAGCCGTTTAATCTGATATGGAACCTCATATGAAAGGCAATTTGCAAATAGAGAGATTTGTATCACCTTGATAAACATAACATTGATAAGCATTTCAAAAGTAAATATCATAGCCAATTAATTATGCATACACCACTTAAAATCATTAACACAATCACTCTATAGAAAAGGCACTCCATGTCAAAATCACTATTTATTAAAGAAAAAACCTCTCCATATCAAGGTGTGGCTTGTTGGTAAGGTTGTGTGGCTTGCATCATACGAGTCACAGGCTCACTCACAATAGGCCAACAATCAATGTAGTCAATAGTGGTATCAACCACATAATCAACTATGTTGTCTAATTGAAGTAATGCGACTTGTGAAAGAAGTGTCAATTTTGCATTTGACCTACAATCCTAAGGCATGATTTTAATTTAAAAATATGCATTTACTCTTTATTCGAGAAGGATTGTAGCACCAAAGTCTTACTTTGTGAGTTCTTTTGCTGCAAACCACGAAATTGAATATTCAAAGTTTTGCAGCTAGGTACTAACCCATCCTACAAATGTAGTTGCTCTTAGCTCACATTTTACATGCAAAGGATTACAACTTTTAAATAAATACAATAACGTTTTAAAAGGAAAATGGATTTGTGTTCACCAATATCTAAACAAGCTTGTGTTTTAAGTCAAAACTATGCTCCTTTTAAAAGATAACAAACCATAAAATGAAGTGGAATACCATCATTGTGATATAGTAGAGTATAGAATGGTTAACATTTTCTTTCTAAGTTCTTTCTAAAATGAGTTATCTTGACAGGATGGTTATTAATTTGCATGTGTTATGTCTAACAACCCCATTGTTTTGGGACAAGGCTAAGATGATAATGATGATGATGTGTTATGTCTAGAATTAAAAGTAGTATCATTCTTATTGCATGGATTGCATACTTATGCAATGTAGATCAGAACTGTAATTCCAGCAATCCGGAATTAACATCCAGCTCCTCTTGATCAATGTCAAAATCATGATTTTAACTCACAGAAATTCCAATTGTTAGTCCAAACAATTCTGCATAATTCTGGGTTGGTTGTTATGTTTTATATTCTTTCAATATTCAAATATTATGTAAAATTGAATATTTCAAAGTTTTTAAAAAGTGTTAGAAATCCCATACTTTTTTATATTCTTTCAATATCATGATTCCAAGCCACGATTCTGATTGTACCACAATCCAAAATCTATGAAATGAACAAAATCTGCATTTCAAATGTATGACAAATTGTAAAACTAATTGTTGTGTTCCATAATCATTTTAAGATTTGTGCAACTAAGATATCATGGGGAATGTGATCATATTAGTGGCTATGATAGTTTAATTAACCTTGGATAGTTTTATCTACAGCTGGCAAGAATCAGTTGTAATCTTAGTGTTGTTATTTCTATGAGTTAGGTGTTAAGTACATATTGGTACACCAGTAAATTGTTTCATGTTTTTTATTAGTTGTTGCTGCTTGCTAATTTTATTGTTAGAAGTTTTTTCTCTTTTTTTTTTTTTCTGGAAAGAGGGTCAGGTAAATCATATTAACAAAAACATTAAGTACACTGCATATCTACAACAAGGACTCCAATCCAAAAACGGAGCAAAATCCCCCCACAACTGGCCCTCCTCTGGCCTATGCATACACAGGGAACACAATAGTCAGTAAGCTGCAACAGCCATGGACAAAACCAGGCAGAGCTAAGCCTGCCCGATCCCTTAATTGTTAGAAGTTAAACCGTTGTTATGTAGATTAAATTCATTGGTATGTAATTTAAATTACTGTTACCTTCTTGTGAACAGGGTTTACTTTGAGCCATGGTTTATCCAAGAGACCCAACACTAAATGAAATACTAATCTGAGCACATGTCTATTGCAACTACCAGTTGGCTGAACTTTATCATGAACAATAACTATCTGCATAAATAATTATCTTCATAACGCAAGGCCAAGAGATAACCTTTTTTATGAGAATTAATATGGATATGTATTGGTTGGACTTTGTCATTAGAAAATAAATAATGGGTGTGTATTGATTGGGCTTTGCCACAGAAAATAAATCATTATTGTCATAACACTAGAGTGTTGATTTATTTTCAACATGAGAAACTAATTCTTTGTGAATCAATTCTAGGATTTCATTAAATTGAAAAATAAAAAAATTCTCTCTGCTAAATAATAGATATATATCATAAATATATAGCTAAACTAGTATAGTGAGTCAGATGAACTAGTAATGCTACAAGCCACACTCGCCAAGATCCCATTTGTAACCAGGGTTGAGCTTGCAATAGTATTATCCAAGAGGAATTGGGTAAGTGTTATACACAATGTTTTCTTGTTTTCTATTCTTGTCCTGTCCTGTTTTGTCAACCATCATGGTGTCCATCAATACCTGATCTATTTCTTCCCGTTTTTGTTGATCTAATTTCATATATAAATTACAAGTTATATCAGTTATTTAAAATTTCTGTACTGTAATCTAAAATGATGTGAATTCAACCAAAGCTCAACTTGAAATTTTACTATGAAAGGTATTGAGGTCTTCATCTAGATGAAACAGCTAATTTGCTGCATAAGGCAACAGTCTACTAGAAGTAAAATGCACAGAAATCTGCTCCGAGTGGTAGAGTGCAACCCCAGTTAAGCACCACAGATTTACCATGAGGTAGCAAAAACACTCATAAATTTACTACATGAGGTATTAGAGTGCACAAGTTTGCTGCATGAAGTATTAGAGCTCACATAAGACAATCAGGTTGATTACATGATGGAGTGGACGGTGACCGAAGTACACACGAGGCAGACGGTGACTTAAATTTGGGCTATCTAAGTTCTCTTATATTGTCATTTGATATCTCTGTCTACGTTAGGTTTGTGCTCTGTATAGGAAACAGGAATTATCTTACCAAGTAAAATGTCCCATGTAATTTTTATATAAATGGAAAACTGAGACGCAGAAGAATACAATGCATGCACGTGGCACAGAAAAGCATCATAATCTTGATCAAATGGGCACTACGCTTGATTCATAGGCACATTGTGGATATCCAATCCTAGCAGAATACGGATAATTGTGGATCTAATTCTAGTAGAATACCAAGAGAAGAAATCAACATTGTATTCGCTTAAGAAATTGGATTAAATGTTCCCTGCCACTACATCCTGCAATAGGGTTTTTCTACCTAGGAAATTACATCAAGTTGAAATGCAAGAAGCCAAAACCATCTTTGAATTTTTGGCAAAATTCAGCACCATAATGGTAAATCTAAATGCAATGATTTACAAGGTTTCAAATGATGAACACTTATTGGTCTTGATGGACGCAGTACTAGAAAGTTGGGTTCATGCAATGACAGCAATCAGTGCCAATATCTTTACAACTATTGATTAAGAGAAAGTCACGGTTCTTCTCCAAAGAGAAAAAGTGATTCTCAGGGTGAAGAAACTTCATTAAGAGACTAAGCATTGATTACGAAGGCAGTAAGAAGAAAAAAGTACCAGTTTGTTTAAAATACGTGAGCAGCTATTTTCTTCTCGGAACATGTAAATTTAGATGTTTTAGGAAGTTTAGTTTACTATGTCTTTTGATATGTATCCAGGTTTATATTTGCTACATGTAGAGAGGTGAATTCATTAACATCCATTAAAACCGATTGTTTTGGATCTCTCAAAAATAAGAATAAGATTGCCTATTTTTAGTTTATTCCACAAAGTTGACAAGGATCTTAGTTTGCAAGGCATCTTGGAGGCCTTGGTGTTATGTTGGAGAGCTTCTAGGGTTCATAATAACTACACTTTTGCTCTCCCTATCATGTTCTTTAACTTATTTTGGTTCAGGTGTGGATGTTTTCTCTCAAATGATGGCTTTAAAGGGAGGTGCATCATTGATGCAATGTGTCCAATGAATGAAGGTAGTCATTGGTGTGGGGACACCTCTTCTGAACCCTATGTCATCCCTACAAATGGTTGAATGAAGATTTTGATAGCCTAAGAGATTTCTAGCACACTCAAGAGACATCTTATCCAAGAGTTGGGCATTGATAGGAGACATCTTAACTAAGAGCTAAGCTATGACCAGAGATGTTCCATCTACTTGGGAAGCATCTTGTCCAAGATGGGAGATATCTTACCTAGAGAGGAGACATCTTGCACAACCAGTAAACATTTTGCCTATAAGCCAAATTTGACAGAGAGATGACTTGCCATACCTATAGACATATTGTTTGGTCATGACAACTTTCCAAAGTGGCAATTCCAAGATGGGAAACAGTTGAGAATATCCAGTTGAGTGTGGAAAAGGTTTCTTTAATGTGTTAGCTTTGTTTAGAGTTAAATATTGGTCTATGTTGCATGTTTTTGGGCATGAGAGTTCTTGCATGCATCTCAATGGTCAAATGTGTGTGTGGGCCTGCTGAAAATCTTTGAAGGCTTTCGCCTTCCTAGTGCATTCCTCCACATTGCCCTCCTATCCAAGTGGAGCTCATGCCCCTTGTGCCGAATATACCTATGTAGTGTGTTCCATGACATATTCCTCCCTATGTTCATTATGACATAGGGGCACCTCACCTACCACAATCAAGATCGTGCACTCTGTTCATGGGCATGGTCTAGCTGTCTTTGCATCTAGGCAACCTCTTCTTCCTCCAATACCCTACGCTCCTTCTCCTCTTTCTCCTGGATGTCCTAGGCCCACACTTCCTCCTAGAGCTAAGCACTAAGGCTTTCCTGTAGCTCCACCTCCAACACATGCTAAGCTACAGCCTCAGCCAAATCCACTCCTCCCTCACTGCTTCAACATGAAGGCACTCAATTATCTCTAACTTCCATTGGAATTCTTCTTCCATGTCATCCATTTGCTCTTCCACATAGCCCTCTCCTCCTCCCTTGCCCAAGCCATTGCTTCCTCAGCAACTTTGGCCAATAGTGCCTCCAAGCAGGGAGTCTTAGGATCCATAAATTCCCCTGACAAAACCCTCCCCATCCTTTCTCCCACTAGCACCCCTGACCCCTCCCTTGCATGCAACCCTTGCGAAAGGGCATGCACCTCCAACTGAGAATCTTGCTGACTCATTTTCGTTGGCACATCCATCAACCTAGACCCAACATCTATGTCCTCCAAATCACCCATCAAATCCACAACCGCAGGAGGTGCACATCGTGAACGCCACCATCCGTACATAGCCCGAATGGGGGTACACCTTGAAAGAGGAAAAGCCACCATTTGCAAAGCCCGCCCAAGTGTTAGGATTAGGCCAAAATTCCATCCATGGTGTTGGTGTCTCAACCTATCAAGGAAAAGTTGCAGCAAGTTGACCACACATCCCAACCACATGTACCACATGAAACTAAAATGCATGCCTTGGAGCTTCCACATGTTACTGGATTGGACAAAATACCGATCAACCAACTCATTTGTGTCTTGCCAAAGTTGTGAAAGCATCAACCTAAGGACGTGGCCACTCCTCGTCTTGGGAACCAAACCCAAAAAGAAAGCCTCTATGTCTTGAAGCCCACATCCCTTAGGCAAGATTACCTCATCCCTCACCGACACCCCTAGCCATGCCATGATAGAATCCTTCATAAGGGCAATTGTAACCCCCTAGAAAGGAGTATAGTCCTCCACCTGATTGGTAAAGAACAACTTGTCCTTCAGATCTAGCTCCCCCTTGAGCAAAGGGAGTAGGTCCACCCATCTGATCCATGATACCAGATTCCATAGCACCAAATTGTCCTGGTACCCATCGTAGGGCCGCTCAAAGGTAGGAGTCACCCCCATTGCAACCTGCACCTCCTTCCACATCCTAAGTCCCTCAACCACAATCTATGCCAAAATGATGATCTCACACGAAAAATGTAGTGGTTTCTTGCATTCCAAAGGGTTCACAAAGTTGCTGCTGCTCTAGAGTCACCATCGAAATTCAAAATCTACCAACAATTCATTGCCCTTAAAACATTGACGGTGAAAGGATGAGTACATAAAATGGGTTACCATCTCAAAGTTTGACATGTAAAGTGGACACATGTCAGTAACATTTACCCCCCGTCGCACTAGCATCACCTACATAGGTATAGTTGAGTGATTAGCCAACCAAAGAAAAGCCTTAATCTTCTTTGGAATACTTCTAAGCTACCTACAAGCCTTTAATCTGTTTCTTGAGGTTGTTGAGACCATGTTTGAGAAAGTCCCTTAGATCAATGTGGGCAGCTGGGTATGTGGCCTAGGTTTCTTTGACCAACTTACATAACCACCTATTGAACAGCCACACACATGCATTCAGACTGAAAAGGGGCTATGGAGGCTTACATGGGGGAGGATCAAGATAAACAATGTCTAATGGTTTGAGGCTTGTTATTCCCAGCCCTAGACCAACACCTCATATTTTGTGAGCAGCTCAGCATGGACCCAGGCCTTGTTAATGTGCAACATAACATGATTGTGGCTACTCTTGCTATTGCTCTATGTGAATTGACAACCATGAATGTTGAGATCCACCAGATTATGCAGCTATAAAAATTGCAGAAACTCTTGACTCCCAAGGGGAGAATCAAAACCAATGCTAGTGCCAGTTTTTCCCACATATGTAGGTGCTAATTGAAATCCTCAATAATAAGCTAGAATCAGGAATTAGGGATGTGCCATGCATCCCTAAGAATCTCACATAGTCTATCACCCTAGCCTTGAGGCTCGTAAAAATTTGTAACCCAAAGCCCCACTACGAGAATGAACACAATGAGGCTCCAATCTAATTCACCTAACACATTAAAGGGAATTTTGGATAAGGTGGCCAAGCATCCTACTTGCTCCCTACAATGCACAAAATAACATTACCAACTTTGCCATTGTAGCATATCATAGTTAGTGGCATTTAGCTTGGTTTCTTGCAGACATACCATTGAACAATTTTCTTCACACACTAATTCCTTAAGGGTATTTTGTTTGTAAGGGGTACCCTATCCCTACAATTCTAGGAGAGAATCTTCATGGTCTACTCACATACTATTTCTTCTAGAGCTCCTTGAGGGTTTTTTGGGACCAAAGTTCAATGTCAAATTATGTCTTTTCAATCTGCACCTACAAATCGAAGGCCTTCTAGGCTGCTTTGGCTCATCCACCACAAGGAAGCCCTGTGCATCTTTTGTGAAAATCTTTCTAGCAACTGGATTGAAAGGAGGCTTGGAAGTATCCCTCATAGTCAAAACCCAATCATCCAATAGTGGGAGCTCTTTCCCTTGCAAGGTCATAGAGGGGCTTGTAGACTGCTCTTCTGTAATCAGAGTTGTAGCAAAGCTTGTAGGGGAAACAGTCCCCTTCCCAACCCCATCCAAAGGGCTAACATGCAACTCTTGTGTAACAAGGGCAGGGGGTAGAGGACACTGGGAAGACAATCCCAGCTCCAACCCCCATCTTAAATTCATCACTGCAACATAGAGAGGAAGTATTTTCTAGCCTCGTTGGTGGAGAAGCTAGGGGCAACACCTTTCCATTTTTTCCAATCATCAACCATCCACCCTCATCCATTTTCCTTTTCGAACCTCTTGGTGAGGGGGCTTTAGGGCACATTCTATACTCTTGAGTAGTGTGATTAGTCTTGCCACATGTTGCACAAGCCATCTGTCACCCACAGGCTTCACGATTAGGCGTAGACTCCCTTAGCAAAACATTCTTGTATTCCATAGCTAAGCATTCCTCTACCGAAGGCATGTCGAGGATGACTTCCTTTAGAATGTTTTTAGGAGATAAAGATCCCCACATGTAAAACCAAGCATAGCCCATGCGCTCCTTTATTGCAATAAACTTATCAAAGAAGATAAATTCTCCAAACTATCTAGCCAAGGTCCTGAGGAAATCCTCCATCCAAAGCTCCCATGGAACCCCAAATACACGCACCTAGATTGGGGCCCAAGAAAACAACTTGGTTTCCTGATGTACCCTTGAGGACCAATATGTGAAAGCTAAGTGAAATGCACCAGAAAACCAAGGCCCTCCTAAAAGGACTTGATCCATGTCTACAAGAGACTAAAACATGAACAAGAGAAGGTTCCCTACAAGCAGCCTCACCTGGACACCATCCAAGGCCCAAGACATAGCCACCTACTTGTTAATAAGGCCAAGTTATGGCCAAAACCTAGAGGAGACAAAATGGCTGATGAGGTTTAACTCCATCATGCAAAGACCTCCTAGGGAGGTCCCTTGACCCACAGCCTCATGGTTTCCCCTTCCCGCACTATGGCATCAATAGCCCCAATGCCTAGTAGCTAGGCACATCTCCTTAACACCCCACCCCCCATTTGGGGCACTCTTCCTATCTCTTGACTATTTTCTTGCCCCCTGTTCATTGCCATCTGGTTCATCCTCAGCATGGTCACACCCCCCTCCCCCACATGCCACACCCCCATCCATGTCCCTATTGAGGTCCTCAATGACACCCCTACTCCCACTACCATTGTCATTCATGCTCCCAACTACATTACTTTGTTAAACAATATTTTGGAGGAATAAAATTAATTAAATCAAAATAAAATTTTCTCTCTTAATAGTAGTAATATAGTTGCATGATGACCTTTCGGTGCTCACAAGATGATGCAATACTGAATATATTGCTAAGTACTTGAAGGAGAAGGTGTTTTCTTAGCTTGGTATTTTAATTTTATGATTTCATCATGTTGATGGAATTCTCATCTTTGGTATAATTTGGTTTTATTTTATGAGAGAATTCTACTGAAGTAAGAGCTAACTTGAGTTTGGTTAGTTTTTCTTCTTTTTTTTTTCTTTAAGAAAAGAAGTGTATTTTTTTTTTAAATTCATTTTTAAGGGTGGTTTTAGAGAAGATTGAACCTAAGACCTAATTTTGGAAATTTTTTTTAATGTAACTGCAAGAAAAAGGTAACTACAAGAGAAAATCACTTACGTTAAAGAAACCAAATCTTGAGTGAATAAAAAGGGGTAGGTAGAGGAGAAAAAGACAAAAAGATGGAGAGAGAGAAAGACAAACAGAGAGAAAGCAAGGGAGAAAAAGAAAGAAAGGCAGATTGCAGCAACAACTACCATAGTATCTGGTACACCTTTAACAACACACAAGTAAACTAAAATAATAATAATGGTAATGGAAATAGAGAAAAAGAAACAATACTTGATGGCTAGGGGGAAAGGCCTTTCAATGGGATCTTGAAGACTAATCAAGGTAGATGTGCATTTCCTCCCTTGTTTCACTTGCGGTTGAAATATGATTTTATTTTCAGAATTTTTTTCACCATCTCAAATGCTTCATTAATTTGATTATTATTTTTGATATCATTGATTGTTGAATCCTAGTTTATCTAGATCTCTCCACCATTTCACTCACTCTCAAGCCTAAATGACTTGGATGAGAGTTGTTTCTAGATGGCCTTAAAAATACCCATAAAGATTTGGTGCAATTTGGCATAAATATTTGCCAACAAAGGCTAAGGATCCCTAATACAATGATTGGTACTACCAAAAGAAAGTGAGAATATCCTAGACCCATTTTGATTTTGGAAATCTTGAAGTGACTTTTGGCATTGTAGTGATTTCTTAGGTTTGACCTTGCTTTTCTTTTCATAGACTTGACCTTGGATTCTTTTCATGATTCACCAACTTGTAGAATTCGTAATCCTATACTAAGACCTTCTCATATAATTTAGATATCTTTTTATAATTTGTTAAGCAAAGAAACTAATATACAAACTCTAGTTTAAATATTTTCTTTTGGATACAAATTGTTATGATCTTTGTTGAATCTAGTGTAGGGGCCACCACTTGGAGTGATGGTAAGGTGCTTGTTTCTCAACTCATAAGACATGGATTTGAGCCTAGGCACAACCACTTGAAAGTGGTTAGGCTTTTGCTCATCCACCAACCTTCCCAAAACCCCAAGTTGGTGGGATGAATATTGAGCCTCTGGGTGATGATCCTAGCTATAGATTCTTGGGAACTACATAAAATTGATCTAAGTGAATTTCTCATATCTTTCTTCTAAAGTGGGTGTTGTATAAACAACCTAATATGAATAGCCTCATTTTTTTATGATTATGTGTATAGAAAATTATTATATCAATAATGATTAAACATTTTTTCTATTTTTGATTAGCTTTGTAACATCTTGTTCCTAATTAAGAAGAAGAATTATAATATAACACATAAATTATGTAATTAGCCTTTTGTATGAAAGGGTACCTTGTTATGCGGAGTTGTAATTTATTCATGGTATCCTTTGGGGGATTGACCTATGGAATTTAAGGCCAAGAACCTAGAAGTCATGCCAACATGGAGTGTGGAGTCAACAATGGCAAGTGATGAGAGCCGGGTGAACCAAGACAAGAAGGGACTAATCGCCCCTTCAATCTTAACGCCTAATATTATGGCAATGTTGGATTGCCTCTAAGGGTACTTGATGCCATAGGAAAATAACCCCAAGGCCTTCACTTCAACATTTTTAACTTCTAGTGTTCATTATTAATAAATATTCTATCTCTCCTTTTTCTTTTTGTGTTGCCATGGAGTACTGTTAGTTCCTTTTTCAATCGCATTATTTAAGTTACATGCAGTTAATTTACATTACTCGTAGACATCTAGAAATGGGATGTCACAATTGGTATCAAAGAAGTAACGTTGTGCACGATTACGGCATGCCGCAACATGGTGCCCAACCATTTCTTTGTTCACAACAAGGTCACACCACAATGCAATGCCCAACTATGCCCTCATGCATGGTGAGGCTATACTAAAACACAAAGCTCAATAACACTAAAACATAGAAGCCCAAATGTAGCCTTCCATAGCTGGGGCCTATGCTAGTAGCCTTTGTGTGTGCTAATCTCCATCACTGCAATCTTCCATCGTCATTGTCACCTACATGCCAATCTCTTACTACCACCCCTACTTACTACCTACACAACCAATCTTGTTGCAGCCTGTGCTTGCCTATTGGTGCAACCCATCACCAAAACCCTGATTCCACAATGTCTACCACCTCCTTCAAAGGTAGAGACCTACAGTGTCCACATATGCTAACAACATTGTAGGTCCCTACCTCCCCCAATGATTGTAGACACTAGTAGCACTTTAGGTCTCTACCTCCTTTAGTGCTCAAAGACATAGGAGGTCCACACCTCAATGGGTGAGAAAATTTTTTGTATAAAATTTAAAATTTAAAAATGAAAGTTGAATATCATATATTGGTCCAATTTGACCAATTGGGTCAAAGGGGTTGACTAGTAAGAATTGAGATAAAAACTAGATTATTAAGCGCACTACTTCTAGAGTAGTACTAGGATAGGAGATCTCTTGGAAAGCTCTCAAGAAGTCTCAAAATTTGTGCAAATTTTAAGATTTTAAAATAGTCATAACTTTTCATCTTGAAAGCCTTTTCCATAAACAAATAGTCATTTTCGATAGATTTTGACCTTCCAGATGCAATGACAAAGTCAACTTTGACATAGAAAACTCCAAAAATTAGTTTTTAAACCCTTATGTAGATGTGTCTTCAGGACCTTGTAAACTTAAATTTGTCATAGAAAAAAAATCGTAGATCATTTTTCAACCAAATAGTGGAAACCGGAAACTAGAAATTTTTATTACATCCAAGAAATCACAAAAGATTTGTTAGATAGTTACAAAGTCTCAATATATTTTTGAAAAAAGTTAAAAACATCATTGATGTAATGCCCTAAGCAGATAGGGTTAATTTGAAAAAAAGCAATTAGCAAATTACAATTAATAGTATAATTCAATTGAATGTGAGGCAAAGAAGGGCAAAATAAAGAATATGTTCTTCATCTTCTATGCTTTATTTGCACAGTCTGCAAATATGCTCTTCTCGTCATAAATTGATCCAAAGACTTGTCTCAATAAGGAGATGTTGAGAGCTCATTCTTGCTCTAGCAATTTAATTCCTTAAATAAATAGGAATAGTTGAGAATAGAAACTTTCAAGTACTAGCAAACAAACCTCCTCTACCAAAATGTGAATAAAATGTTTTTTTCCCTTACATATTCAACCGAATTATAGCCAAGACTTTTTCTTTTATACTTTTTCAAAACAACCTTTCATTTAAAGGAAGATCCTCTATTACAATATTCTATGACTAAAGCCATGACTTTCCTTGATGCAACCATCCATTTTCTTGTGTAGCATTCATTATCTCCTTAGCATAACTAACTTCCTCCATGTGACTTAACTTCTAAGCATAAGCAATAAATTGACAAAGGGTTTCAACTTCAAGAGAAAGCAAATCTGCTTCTAAAAATAAGATATCATAATAAATTTTCATTTTCACTTGAAATTCACATAGAAGAAATTGTTTTTGAACATGCTCTAATTTTTTTCAATTATGTGTGGAAAGAGAAGGTCCCCAGGCAACACACTCATATAATAATATAAGTTGGACAAGATTGAAAGAGTTTTCCTTTGATCTCCCATGCCAAAATTTGTTTCCTGCTACAATTATTTCTTAGAGCAAATAGAGCTCACATGCCACTTGAAACCCTTTGAGAAAAAATGGTATTCCAACTATAATTACTTGCAAATTCAAATCCCAAATATTTATAAGATTCACATATACTAAGTCTTTTTTCTCTAAAGAAAAAAAGGTAATGTCTATTTCTAGTACCACAAACTAGAATTTTAGTCTTATCAATATTAACTTTCGTATTAGAATGGTTATAGTAGTCATGGAGAATTTGAAGCATATAATTTAATCCTATAGCTGATTTTGTAATCAAGCCTACATCATCTGCAAAGAGAAGCATGTTCAAAAATAATCTATTCACTAACATACCATTATTAGAGGCATTTTGCATCCATTCCTCTAATTGACCTATAAAGATGTCAAAAAGGGCAAGGAACAAAGGATAACCTTATTTAACTCCAATTGAGTTCTGAATCTAATTTCGATCTTTCGAATCTAACTAGATCAATAGTTTTGGCCAATTATGTAGGAAAAATTTGTTGTACTTAGTTCTAACTTCTTCGACCAACCTCCTAACCATCTATGATCTCAATAAAAGCCTTGTTGGAGTAGTCAATTTGCCTTGTCTCCTCTACATAACCTTTTTAGCCTTAGGTGCCAAATCATAAGCTTCATCTAAAGTTTGTGTCTTATAAAAATAAAACTCCTCCTGATATGCCATTTTGAGACCTCCTAAAAGATTGAAACTTGTTCATACTCCTCCCAATTTACTTTATCTTGATGGAATAGATCACAAAATTAAATGTAGCATTATTTGATATCCCTATCACCTTGCCTTAGGAATTTCAACTTCATGATAGTCTCTTATCTTTGACAAGACTATTCAAATTCTCTTTTCAACCTATATTTCATCAAAGGTCAATCTCTAATGGGTTTACCATTTTATCTTTCATAATTTTAGGGCTCTTTTCCAACTAATAGAAGTCATATCTTCTAATCTAGATTTAGAAATAGGTATCCTCAAGCTATTTGGTACCTCTTCCAACTCAAAATGCTTCTCAAGGACCTTCAACCAACTTAAAAAGCATTGGTACCATCTACATCATTGAAAGTCTTCAACTCCATGTATGAAATTTTGGTAACATTTCTAAACGCTCTAGCAAGTTTTGCTTCATCTTCCTCATCAAGCTTGCCTAGAGAATAAGTAGTTACCATCATTGGAGCCCTCAAAATTCTCATATGAGGAATAGGATTTTCTTCCATTGGAATCCTTAGCTAATGGATTCCTACACTTCCATATCTAGATTGTCTTTCCTCATCATCTACTCCATCTCCACGTGGTTATGAAAGTTCTTTATATGAAAGTGCATGCTTATCACCTTTGTGTGTTTAGATATGGCTAGGATTAGCATTTTTATCTATCTTTATGTTAATTTCATCCAATTGAGTAACCATCTTCTAGAGGTAAGCTTCACACTTTCCATGTTTCTATTCAGGGCTTGAACTTGTTTCTTCTTAGGTGTCCTCTAAAATTGACAAAATCCTCTATAAAATTCCAAGCAATAATCAACACAAAGTTCTGGTACCTCTTAAACACTCTTAAACATAATATTAAAATCAGTGTCCAACACTATATTAAAATCAGCCTACAACAGTAAATCTAGATATTATGAAAAGATAATTACTTTTTCCTAGAAAAAATTAACATTAGTAATATTCAATTATTCAAATAAAAGATTATAATAGGGTTTCCACAACTCACAAAACATCCAAAATTCTCAGAAATAATCCAATGATGCTGTAGAGCATGAGGCTTTACATCCACACACTAGTTGTTCTCAATGAAATATACAATCAATGGAAAAAATATCTTCCACAACACAAGAGTGAGATTCAATTCAAAGAAGTAAATAAGAGATAAGAATACATAAACCAATCCACACACATTAACCTTGGATTTGCAACCACACCTACACTCACTCAATGTGCTCTACCACACTCTTACTAAGGCTTCTTATTGATGCAACAATTTACCATTAGCATGGAATAACTTTAAATTATAATTACAGGCTCGATTCTTCTCACATCACCATTAAAGAAAAGAAAGTTCTTAATAGGGATAACATAAATGTTTGAAGGAATGTTTAAAGATAGATTGCTTTGATCTCAAACCCTCTTTTTAACAGAGAAATTTGTGATAACATTTTCATCATTTATGGAGTTGATGATAATTTTTGCTTTTGAATGAAGTATTATTACAAGAATGAACTAGAGTTTGAGCTACCAAGTATTTGTTAAAATGAGTTCCAATTAAGAAATTCTAGAAAAAGCTTATTTATAATTAGTCACATTAGCTCATTTGCCATAAGGGGCTATTTGGGGGGCATTTATGCTTGGGTGACACAAGAGACCAACAACCACCTAAAATAAGTTTATTAAAGTTGTTCCTTATGCTAGAGTCATTCTTGATTTTGCCACAATAGCTTAATTGATGCTAGAGGGAAGGTGACAAATGTGGGAAAGCCCATTTATACATGACTATAATCATAAATAGGTTATCCCTCTCAAATTCAACTTTTGGGAGCTCACCAATTTTGGTCATTTAAGGGCTATGGCCAAAGGGTATAAGGAGCCATGTAATTTACCTCTAGCTTAGAAAAGAATTTATTTAATAGTGAAGACGAGGAAGGCTTATCAACCTAATGATACTAACATGGTCTATCTTAGAGCTTTTGATAAAGAGGTTAACCAAGCCAAGGAGGAAGCTCCAATACAACTAAAGAAAATCTTATCAATGAAGTTGATAACCTTAGCTTGTGATACCCATGTAATAGAAGTTTGTAGATGGATGGAGGATAGAGAGCATCCTATGGCTAGAAATTTCTTAGAAGAGCACTTGATAATAATGGAGAAGAATTACTTCTCATGGTAGTTGCTAGAGCCATAAAACACTATCCTAGATGTAAGTTTTCCCCTCAATGGGGAAGAATATGCCAGAGTAAAGACCCTAAGAAAAGCCATGATCAACCAAGTACAAGTAGAAAAAGAACAATAGCAACAACTGGAACAACAAAGATTAACGGAGCTTAAAAAAAAGAAAAAAAAAAGAAAACCAACAATTGGAACAACAAAAACTAACAAAACAATAGCTTCTAGAGCTCAAAAAAAAAATAGAAAGAAAGGGAAGACTCATCTTCAACTCTTACTTTCTTCTTTATCTATTTAATGAAAGGATTAGCTCAGTCATTTAAAATTAAAGAAAAATAAGATAGCATTATACTAAGCTAAAAGCTTCCTTTTACCCCTAAGATAGAGGCTAGTGTCATTTTCTAGTATAAGGAAGATAACCCGAAAATAGGAAAATAGAAGCTTGCAATGTCACATGGGGAAATTCCAAATATCATATCTACTCTAATTAAGGATATGGAACATATAGTAGATAATAAAATAGCTAAATTTCAAGAGTTTTTGCTACAAAATGAGTAGAAAATGTCTAAGTTGTAAGGGGAAATAAAGAGCCTAAAAGAGGAGAATGGAAAACTCAAAGCAATGGTAACTATCAAAGAATCATTACTAGAAAATAAAGAGAAAGTGATAGCTCAATTGGAAGAAAGGCTAGCTATAATAAACTCTGAATTAGAATAGGCTAGAAAAGGAAAATCTCCAAATTACTCTCATCTTGCCATTTGGAGCTTTAAGGAAATAATTACTTAGATGGATTATGGAAAGGAGTGGATAAAAGAGATAGGAGAGAAGATTACAAAGATGAGAGAGAAATAAGCCATGTTTACATAGATAAAAGAAAGGATTCAAGGATTATATGAACTAGCTACAAATAAAAGAAAGCAACTACCCCAGTATAAGCAAAGCTTCCTCAACGCAGTGATAATGGCAATTATAGGTATCATGTGTGAAAAACAAGATAGAATTTAAACAAGTTTGTTCTAGTGTAGGAGCTACTTTAGTTAAAATAAATAACTCAATAACTAAACTAGGCTTTCAGAAGAGCAGCATGGAAGAAATCATTATGAATCTTGAAAGCTTTGAGCTAGATTCAATGAATTAGGCTATTAAGACTCTCATTAATCATGGAAAACTATCACAACAACTGCCCATGGAAGGTCTTCAAGTGCAAAAAATGAAGCAAATCTATCAAGAAGTAGAATAGTTAGCTAATGAATTAAAGTTATATGAGGAGAATGTAAGAATATTGTAACTCTAAATTCTATAATCGTTTTAATCGCTTGAGGCTACTATAAAATCCCAAAGAAAAATTGTAAAAGGGGGATCTTTTCGGGACTTTTTGAGGCTAGGAAATTTTGAAGAATCATCTTGTAAAGACTCTTTTGTAATAGCATTTTAAGCAATTTTTATCTATCTCTTTTAGTTTTTATCTCTTAGCTTATTATATTTAGTTGATTAGCCTTTCCTAATTTTTCTAGTATTGGTATTGTGCAGTTACATATGAATGGATTTTTAGTTTTGGAATAGGCTATTTTCTCTATAAAGTGGAGGTTTAGCTTATTTTTGTGATTTTGGTTGGATAGGATAGCTTTAGTAAGTGTCAGTCCTTAATCAATTTAACATAGAAATATAGTCATCTTTGTATGGTTCTACGCTTTATGAATAATATTTTTTTCCTTAGTTTCTCACTCTCTTTAACAAAGCTTTTGTGATCTTGCTTTAGGGATTTAGCTAATAGATAGCTCATAATTTAATATTGGATTTTTTTTTAAAAAAAAATAAAACTATCCATTTACTATATGTTTATGTTGCGATATTCAAGGCTAGATTTGTAGGAGAGTTATTCAATTTTTTTGATTTATGTTAAGAGATAGAAAATTAAATATATATAAAGCAACAGTTTCCTAAATTTATTTTCTTGTCTTATAGATAGACCTTCACTATTATTTACAATTAGTCACATTAGCTCATTTACCAAAAGGGGTTATTTGGAGGCATCTGTGTCTTGGTGGTACCAAAGACCAACCACATAAAACGAGTTTATTAATGCTATTCCTTATGACAAAGTCATTCTTGATTTTTCCACAACAACTTAATTAGTGATAGAATGAGGACCTCTTATTGTTAAACAATTTACAGTTTATTTGATCATATTAGATAAAAGTAGGATATTGTTGTTTCCTACTTCTAACACTAAAAGAAAATGTTATCATATGAAGGTCAACTCTCCTTCTGGCATCAATTAATGCTATTGTAGTAGAATCAAAATTAACTCTAGCACAAGGAATAGCTTTTATAAACTTGGATGTCACCAAGGCATACATGCCCCCAAATAGCCTCTACTAGTATATGAGCTTATGCAGTTAATTATTGATAACGTGATGGTCAATCTATGAGACATGACAACCAATTTAAAGGATTGCTACTTTGTATATATGTAACTATCTATCTCTTTTAGCTATCTCTAAGCATAGTTAGGAAATTGGATAACTCTCCTACAAATCTAGCTTTAAATATTGCAATGTGCATATATAGTAAATGGACAATTTTATAGAAATAGTCAATCTCAAATTCTAAGCTATTTGCTAGCTAACTTTTTGAATTAAAATCACAAAAGCTTTGCTAAACAAAGTAAGAAACTAAGGAGAATAATATTATTCATAAAGCTAAGAACCATACAAAGTTGATAATATTTCTATGCCAAGTTGATTAAGGACTAACACTTGCTACGGCTACCTCATCTAACTAGAATAGAAAAAATAAGCCAAACTCCACTTCATAGAAAGAATAGCCTATTCCAAAACTAACAATCCATTCATATGTAAGTATGCAATACAAATACTAGACAAAATAGGAAAACCTACTCAATTGAAAAAAATAATCTAAGAGAGAAAGAATTGAAAGATATAGATGAAACCTTCTTAGAATGCCATTGCTCGAGAAGTCTTTACAAGCTAATTCTTTCAAAATGCCAATTCCAAAAGTCTCCATCAAAAAAAGATCCCCTATCAAATTTGCTTTGGGCTTTATATAATAGCCTCTGGTAGCTACAAACATTATGGAGATTACAAGCTCACGCTTTGTTAATAAATCTTCCTATTCCTTCAATTAAAACTCCTTAAATGACAATTGTTGTGATTTGAAAGAGCCTTGTTGACCTGATTCATTATATTTTTTTAAGGATCATTAAGCTTCTTTAAGACTCCTTTAGCACTTTTTTCTCTTCCTATAATCACATGTCGTTAAATAATTTCTCAGTCTCTTAATCGATTTTTCTCATTCTTTGAATCTAGAGCCCTTTTACTCATAATTGTCAAGCTAACCTTCCATGATCATTAACAACTTTAAAAGCTTGATTCACGAATTTGGCTTAGCACTATCAAGCTTCTATAATAATTCTTTGAGCACATGTTTCTCCCATAATCAATTTAGTTATGAAATTTATTATTTTTGTTGAAGTAGCTCCTTGTGTTGGTTTGAATCCAAGCTTTTTCTTCAATAATTGCCAGTAATTGTCTTTCAAATAACCTAGTTTTAATTGAAGTAACAACTTTTTGTTAACTCTTAGTTAAACTAGCGATTCTTGCTCCTTTCTATACATCTTCATGGATGATGAATTATATTTTGACATGCTTTGATATTGGATTTCTGATATCAGAGCCTTATTATTGGATACCCAATATCAAATTTGAAGATGCGATGTTGAATATTTGATATTGCAGGGTATATGCCAACCTATAAATATAGTTCTTGGACACATGATTTTTAGATAGTTTTTATCATAGCATAGCAAATATTTTGCAGTTTGTTTTATCTAGAGTTAGAATATTTTTTGAGTGCTTGTAGCATGAGTCTGAGTGTGTACAGACCTTTGTTCGAGCACTGATGTACCTGAGCATAGTAGTGTGATGAAAATAAAGATGAACCCTTTTGATAATCCTTGTAGCATTCACAATAGATTAATGTTTCCTTTAATGGATTTAATATTCATGGAATCTACTTTAACACACTTTAATTAAGCAATTAATTTCCAGTTGTTAATGAACATAAGCATGACCACTTTGAGCATACGTGTAGCACTTGGTAACCCAAAAATGCTTAATGTTTGGTAACCCAATAGCACTATACGTATTTAGGATGTGTCCAAGGAGTGGAAATGGGTACTTGTGTTAGGCTAGCTAGGCAGTAGGTTAATTAGTTATTAAATTACTCTACCTTTTATTCTTGCTCTAGGAGATTAAACTTATAAAATATAAAATGATACAAATCATATACCTTAGTTGCACTTAACCATATACTTGTATCTCACAAGTGGAACTAAGAAGATAGTGAGCATTCCAATTAGATTTCACTTTCTTGAACCAGTGTACTTAAGAACTTAAGGTCTATAGGTTTTGACCAGATCGCCTATGAACACTTGTGATTCATATGGTTGGTTGTAGCAGTACCTCGCTGCTCATCATTGGCACCATTGTTGGGGATCTTTTAATTGTTATGCATGCTATCTAGGACTAGTGAAAAGTTATTCAAAATCATTGGACAAACCTTAGATTCATATCATAATTTAAATTACTACAATGATTTCTGGAAGCACACTATGTTTTTATTTTCTAATATAAAATGTCTTCTTCTCACAGGAGTGATTCTTCACCCAAGTCTGGCGGAGTACATTAGTAGGTGCCTCAACAATACAGAGTGGCATATGCTCAACTTGATGAGCATGTATCCAATTTAACCTTCATCTTACATCAGGATGAATAGCTATGGTGGTGTGACATGGAGGGCAACATTTTGTTTCCACTCAATAAATCTGTTCCTGTAATGCTCCAACAAACGCTTATGCGATTAGGTCTTCAGGGACTTCATGTTGAGTACATTGTGTAGGATAGTGATGCTAGAGATTATCATCCCACTAAGGCACAACGTCTTAGGGATCACCAGCTAGAACAATGCTATGAATTTGTGAAGGGAAAAGGGTTTAATGATTTCCCATTCCTATTGTACCAAAAGGATGATGAAGAACCCTTCTCCAGGGGTTTTCCATTTAGTGAAATTTCTTTTTTTGACTTTAGTGATCAAGGTCAAAATTAGAACCTATAGTCCATAATTTGCAATCTTGGTTATGGTAAGAATGGATCCAATGACAAAGGAGGATCTAAAGAGGCATGTCAGGGCAAGGATGCAAACAAGAAACAAGATCGTGATTATGGCCATAATCATCAAAGAGAGAGTAGTAGGCATTTTTATGATGATAGTCCTCCTTACTCTTTACCTTCATCATCATCATATTCACTTTTTTGGCTCTGATCACAATTGTAGGAGGTGCGACCATGATGGAGATGACTAATGGGACTGAAATGATCAAAGGGATTGTTGGGAAAGTCAAGACCAAGGGTGTGGATGTTTAAGAGAGATGCGATGCCATGAATGAAGGGATAGTAGAGGGCATCGTAGGCACAAAAATCAAGGCCTTGATGAGCCTTTGGTTGTTACCTGGAGTATGCTAAACATTGCAGAGGTAGTATGAATTCCCATAATGCATGTAAAAGATAGTTAGATTAAGAGACTATACATGAATAATATTCTTTGATTCGAAGGAGGATATAATTTGGATTCGTAGAATCATCTCCAATATTTCCAAGATGCATGTGCCTTGCATAGAAAATGAGTGGCAAAAACTTAAGTTATTTCCAAGGACACTCATTAAAGAAGCAAAAAAATTGGTACTAGTCCTTAGAACTAGAATCTAGCAGACGAAGGAGTACAATGCTTGAATTATTCACTACCAAATATCAAATGTAGTCCTGAGTATTCAACTTGAGGAGGAAAATCCAAGGATGGAAACAAGAAACACATAAACCCTTAGATGCTGCTATAGGCTAATACTATTCCTTAGTACATATATTTCCTAGTCATGGTTATTCTCAACTGGACCAACTTTGCCACATTGTAGATGGGCTTCAATTAGAAACTAGGAGAACCCTTGGCATCTATGCCCAAGGGCGACTATCATAATTAAGCATCCATCAAATCCAAAGATTGATTGAGAAGGTAGCTAAAGAGAAAGAATAATTAAGAAAATGAGAAAATGTAGAAGAGTACAACTATAATCCTTCCATTCATAAGAGGGAGGTTTGATTTTGTGATAGTGAGGAAGAATCAACACTTGATGAGGTGGTGAATTGGAAAACCTTGCCACTCCAAAAATTTCAATCCAAAATTACAGCTAAGGTTGATTAGTCATGGGACTCCATGGATAGCAAATTTTAAGCTATGCTAAAAATTACTTAAGAGTCTAAAGAACAAGGTAGTGATTATGAGTGTAGGGAGTGCAAGGAAGTTGAACATGCCTATTAAAGAGGTAAGGGAAAAATTGCTATAATAGAGGAAGTTGCAGGAACCAACTCAGATGATGATGATGGATGTAACATTTTCCATTATGAACATCCAAAGATATGTTGTCCTATTATGTCACACTTATAAGAATCTGGGATGTATGCCTTGAATCCACAACTAGCATAGAGGCAAACACCCAGAAGATTACCTTATCCTCAAGGCAATTCTAGGCAGTTCCACTAGCCACAATAATATTATCCAAGTGAAACTCCACCATAACCATATGAGCATTATCAACAATGGTAGCAACCACACTCATGGGCACTAGGACCACCAAGGCAGCAATACCCTGACAGAAAACCTGATCCATACAAGTACTATGTTTAGCAATCCTTGTCTCCACGTGACTCTTCCAGTCACATTTCTACTTTCCAATCTCACTACCACCCTTCTGATTATTATCAAACTCATTCTCCACATGCAAGAAGGGACATCACATTTTACCCTTATCCTTCTCCTATTCCTACACATCTTCCTCCATCCTCTGCATAGCTACCACCTACTCCACCCATGCAGGGTGAACTCCTAGCTCAACTGCAACAACATAATGCTACTAGGGTTATTAATCTACAATTAGTTCATCAAATAAGTGGTTTGGAAACTTGATTAAAGAAAATACATTTCTTTTAACCCCATAGTCCACCTAAGCCCTCAAATACACATGTGATTGGCAACCCTATTTCTCCATCTCCCTCTATACCAAATTTCTTTGAGTCTCCTTCAAACCAAATACCACCTAGGATCCATACTATTATGCTTACTCATGCCATATTTAATTAGATTTGTGCTAGAAACCTTTCCAAAAAATTAGCAGATCCTGTGAGTCCTCTAATTTATTTGCAAATTGCTAGGAATGAACCATGTAAAGCTCTTCTTTATTCTAGTTCTAGTGTCAACCTGATTTCTCATGAGAAGTATACTACATGGAATCTACCTCCTCTAAAGAAGAGAAATGAGTAGAATTAGTAGACATTATGACCACTGTCTGTGGGTGGTCTCATCCTACTGATTTCATAGTAATCAAGGTGGAGAACTGCAAAGGGGACTTCCCAATCATCATGGGAAGGAAATGGCTAAGCACCGTTAATGCAAAAATGATCATCAAAGATCTTTCCTAAAAATATCTAAAGAAAATGCATTTGGGAAGATTGAGAAGAAGCGAGTTCCATGCATTGCATATAGTGATATAGGGTGCAATTTTGTGCAAAAACTCTAGTTAGTGAAACAAGCATTCATCTCTACATGCAAATAGTATGCACTAGAAGCTAATATTCAAAGGTGTTTATACGCAGCAACCACAAAGCAAGATGACACCTAGTGGCTAACCGTAGATTCTAAAAGCAACACACTTTGCGAGGAATTGACTAAGAGCTTGACATGAACATATATCGTAGGAATAGATGAACTATAGCAAGTTCATTACTAACTCTCTAATGATGCAAATAATGATACCTATTGGGGAGAGTTGGAAATTCCTGAAAATTTCAAGTAAGAGCCCCTTGAATTAAAAACTCTACCTGCTAGCATGGAATATGTATTCTTAAAAAATGGGAAGCTAGTCATAATCAATGCAAATCTTGATCTAGAATAGAAAAATATGTTGTTGAATGTGGTTGAAAAATGGTCAACAGCCTTTGCTTGGTCATATCCTAAAATCACAAGAATCAATCCTAGGATATGCCAGCATTGCATCTACACTGACTTGACTATGAAGCCAAAGAGGTAGCCACAGAGGTGATTGAATTCCAAACTGAAGCAAATCATCAAGGAGGAAATTGAACAATTTCTCAAGGTAGTTTATTTATTCCATTATGGATAGTGAGTGGGTTAGTCCACTTGTGACTATGCCAAAGAAAGGTGGCAAGTAGTGGGTATGCATCAATTTTTGGCTACTAAATATGGCAACATTCAAGGACCATTTTCCATTTCCATTCATTGATCAGGTATTAGACACAATATCTAGGCATTGCTACTATAGTTTTCTAGATGGTTATAGGGCTATAACCAAATCTAGATCATGCTAGAGGACCAGGCCAACACAACATTCACAAGTCCCTAGGGGACTTTTGCATGTCGCAAGATGCTATTTGGTCTATGCAATGCCCATGCTAATTCCAACACCTAGTCTTGAGCATTTTTCAATAGTAGATTAGTAGTGGTGTGAAAGTATTCATGGATGACTTTTCCACTTATGGAGCTACATTTGAGTAATCCTTGGACCACCTTGAGCAAGTGCTAAAAAGATGTTTGAAAAAAAATTTGTTTCTCAATTGGCAAAAGAGTCATCTAATGGGACACAGAATATCACAAGTAGATATTGAGGTAGACCTTGAAGAAATAAGGATCATTCGAGGAATTAACCACCAACCAAAAATTGTCAAAGATGTTTAGTCATTCCTTAGACATACTAGCTACTACTAGCGATTCATAGAGAATTTCTCTAAGATGGAAAAATTGTTGGTTGAGCTGACAAAGAAAGATGCACCATTTGTCTGGACCATGAAATGTGAAAAAGCATTCTAGCAAATGAAGGAGATTGTGGAAACTCCAATTCTACAAGCACCCACCTAGTCCATACCATTTCATGTCATAATTGATGCATCAAATTATGCCTTGGGAGCTATGCTTACATAGATGGATGACAAGAAATGTCCATATTACATCCACTATGCAAGCTAAAGCATTGTGGGTGCACAACTGAACTACACCACAAAAGAAAAAAGAATTGATTGTAGTGGTGTTTACTCTAGAAAAGTTTAGGCATTATGTGCTTAGATACAAAGTTCTTATGCACAAGGACCATAGTTTCATCCACTTTCTGATGAACAAGCCAACAATGAGTCCTTGTGTGATACAGTGGCTAGTGATCTTATAGGAATTTGATCTTATGATGGTAGACAGAAAGGACACTGAGAATGTGGTCGCTAATCACTTGTCTTGGTTATGATGGGATAACAAAAAGGAAGAAAGCCTCCTATCTAATCTATTTCCTAATGAACTCCTTTTTGTTGGGGCTATATTTGAACAATTGCCCAATGAGCCTAAATGGTATGATGGCATTCTCACCTATCTTCTTACCCAAAATATGCCAAAAGGATTGGACCACTGAAAGAAACAATAGTTTCTTCATTAGGTAAAATTCTTCATGAAGATCAATGATCACCTCTACAAGGTGTGTGTTGATGGCTTGGTTTGATGGTGTGTCCTTGATTTTGATCAACTACACATTCTCCAAAATGCTCATGAAGGTCCTTATGGGGGCCACTATGCTAAGAGACACATGACCATTAAAATCTTGATGGAAAGGTACTATTGGCCAACACTCTTCAGGAATGCTTACCAAAATGTTAACTCTTGTGAACATTGCCAACGAGATGGTGGAATGACTGCTTGAATGGAGGGACCTCAATAATGGATCCAACCAATGGAACCCTTTGACATCTGGGGCATTGATTTCATGGGTCCCATCACATCAATGTCAAATGGAAAGGCATACATCATAGTTTCTATTGACTATTGTATGCAATGGGTATAAGTAGCAGCCATCATTGACTATACATCTTCTACTGCTACTTAGTTTGTACAAAAAATATGATAAACAAGTTTGGTGTGAAACGTGCATTAATTTTTGATAATGGAACTCACTTTATAGGAACTACCTTTTGGAAGCTTATGCAACACTTGGGGGTTGAACATAAAATCACAACACCCTACCATCCCCAAGGCAATGGTCAAGCTAAGGTTACTAATAGGGAAATTACAAAGATACTAACAAGAACTATAAGCAAATATAGGAAAGACTGGAGCATGAAACTCAACGATGCTCTCTAGGCCTACCGCTCAACATGTAAACTTCCTATAGGCCATTCTCCCTATGTGCTGGTATACAAAAAATTACAAACACTTCTTATTCAATCTAAGCTCCATACACTTTCAAGAGCCTTTGACCTTCAGCTTGACTTAAGTCTAGCATAAAAAGAAATACTAATGAATCTTAATTTACTAGACAAAAATTGATTGGTGGCCCTATCATCTAATGAGTTGCATAAGGAATTCAACAAAAAGTACCATGACCTTAGAATTAGGAAAGTTAAGCTTCAACTAGGAGATAAGGTTCTCTACTGGAACCTCACACATGTACCTCAATGAACTAAGTTTTAGATGTTGTGGGAAGGACCTTACATCATTTATGAAACTTTTCCTTCTAGGGCCATGATGATCTACAAACCTAAGAGCCCAGATAAGAAACAACAGGTCAACATAGAACAAGTAAAACCTTTTCATAAGCATAAGCTAGTTACTACAAAAAATGCCTCATTGGATGGACAACCATACTTAATATTTCAGATCTCCTCCTTTCAACTCAGTCATGGGGGAGATGTCCATCCATGCTAACTATATAAGTGGATCCTATGTTTTTTCTCTTTTTTTTATATGTTTTTGTTTTGCACCTTATTACTTTTACAACTCTTTGTTTTGCAACTTCTTTATTTTACACCTTTTTGTTTTCATGTTATTAATCATTTCTAATTTTTGTTTTACACCATTGTTAGTACATTTGCTATTTTTTGAATATTTTACACTTTCTTTTATATTTTCTTTTATTTTGGTGTGATTTTCCAACTTTTTGTTAATAAGTGCTAGGCATAGTGGTAATTTGTTGCTTGATGGTGGTATGTACTATTTAGTTATTTGATTATTAGTGTCTAGATTCTAGCTTTGAATTTTGTTACTAATAGCTAGGACATGGTTTCTTTTTCATGAAATAGGCAGTGAGTCCACAACATCCACCCATTCACAAACTCTATGGTTTTCCTTGTTTTGGAAATGTGCAGTCTCTTTTTCATTAATAACACTATTAATGAACTTGTGACTTTGGTAGTTTTCAGATTTGGAAAAGATTCAAAGGTTTGAACATGGTGTGACTTTAAGGGGATTCAATACTCTTTGTGCCTTTCTTCTTACTTGGATGCATGTGTGTTTTCATAGATTTCTTACCATGTCATGTCGACTAATAACAGGAAGTTGAATAAGTCTTTGTATGGTGTGGTTCCCATCACACAAAAAAAAATGATGGGAATTGAAAGCACACTGATTAGACAAACTAAACAGGCTACAAGCACTGGTTATGGGACTAGAAAGACATGCTACCCATGCCTAATGGTCCCTTCTAACTAAGGCCCTTCCTCACTTCCTATTTCTATTTTCTTCTCTAATAAGGAATGAGGGTTGTTCTATGGTAGCACTCTTATGTCTTAGGGGGGTGGACTGGTCTTAGAATGGTGATGCAAAGTCACTGAATGTGGTTGGTTTTGGTCTGGACTAAGGATGGATTTTATCCGGTTATT
Source organism: Gnetum montanum (assembly GCA_015680685.1). Classification (NCBI taxonomy): domain Eukaryota; kingdom Viridiplantae; phylum Streptophyta; class Gnetopsida; order Gnetales; family Gnetaceae; genus Gnetum; species Gnetum montanum. The sequence goes on along the minus strand of MNCI01016226.1, from coordinate 36,410 downwards.
TAACCATAAAATTCATAAGGGACTTCATGTGATCTTAATTAGGAACTCCATTCCACACACTCTCTCATTCATCTATGGTTTCCATGTCTCACATCACTGCTAGTTTCATGTTCTATGTCTTGGTTTGATGTGTTAAAACTCTTAGGTAGTTTCTTTCTAGTTTTTTATATTTAACTTTCCACAATTGTTAATCATCCATGGAGCCCACGAACTCCTTGGTTTGAAGTTATGCAAGGGCAATAAAAGCCTTGTGCCTACTTTGGGGAGGATCCACTTATCTTTTGGTTGGATTAGTTAAGTTCTTTATCCTTAGACATTCTTATAATCAAATCTTTTTGTTTTCCCCATTAATGACATCCTATTATGCACACCTTCACAATGTTCTTCAATGAAATATTTTTATTGTTTTGTTGTGAATTCTTTAATCCTCCTCAAGTATTTTATTATGCTTGCACTTTTCAAAATTTTCTAATGAACCACTTATCCATTTTACCCTATTGTTAGTCTTCTCGCTAACACTACTAAAATGGAATCACTCCACCATAATCACAACCTAGCCGAGTGTAACTTCCAATGAGACAAGGTACTTAAAAGCTATATGTTACACATTGCATACTAATCCATGATTTTTTTGTGACTGCAATGGGAAGCATGGACTAGAAGCAGAACTATCTTTAATAAGGATGATGCAGCAACACCATGCAACAAGGATTACTCATGACCATTGGATCTTCTCCCTCGCTCTTCAGCTACCAAGAGGATTTGGATGTTAGTTTTGTCTAGGGTTTTTACTTCTCTTGTCATGAACACCCAATTTTATAAAATATTTTTATTCATATACTTAAGCACTAAGAGTCTATCTATTCCATCTAAGTTAGTTTGCATGTCAGTTAATAATCCCATACCTTTTCAATATTTTGTAAGGAACTTCTTCCTCCTCTTGTTCACTTGAGGATGAATTTTCATTTAGTTGTGGGGGTATGATGAATCATATTTTGACATGTTCCAATATCAGATATTTGATATTAGAGCCTCAATATCAAATACCCAACAATGGACCCCAAGATGTAATGTTGAATATCCGATATCATGGGGTATATGGCAACCTATAAATATAGCGCTTGGGCACACGATTTTTAGATAGTTTTTGTCATAGAATAGCGAAGCTCTTACAGTTTGTTTTCTTCATAGTTAGAATATTTTTTGAGTTCCTGTAGCAGGAGTTTGAGTGTGTATGGATCTTTGTTCAAGCATTGATGTACTTGAGCACAATAGTGTGATGGAAATAAAGATGAACCCTTTTGATAACCCTTGCAACATTAAGAATAGATTAAGGTTTCCTTTAATGCATTTAATATTCATGCACTCTACTTTAATGCACTTTAATTAAGTAATTAATTTTCAGTTGTTAATGAACAGAAGCATGAACACTTCGAGCATACGTCTTATGCTTGGTAACCCAAAGACACTTAATGTTTGGTAACCCAGCAGCACTATATGAGTTTAGGATGTGTTCAAGGGGTGGGAATGGGTACTTGTGTTAGGCTAGCTAGGTAGTAGATCAATTAGATATTAAATTACTCTACCTTTTATTCGNCTGCAAAATTAGCTCATAAGACAAGCTCTTCTACTACTCACACAGTTGTAGGTTTGTAAAATCAAAAAATGACTCTACAAAGTAGTTCTACCACGTAAGCTCTAGAGTTAGCTTATGTTTGTAGAAATAAAATATGATTCTATAAAGAAAATCTATGAGCTAGGTCATCACTCTACCATGTCAACTTGTAGAAGAAGCTTTTAGAGTTGAAAAATGATTTTACAAACAAGCTCTACCATGTTAGCTTTAAATTTTACTTATGTTCNTAAAGCTAACATGGTAGAGCTTGTTTGTAAAATCATTTTTCAACTCTAAAAGCTTCTTCTACAAGTTGACATGGTAGAGTGATGACCTAGCTCATAGATTTTCTTTATAGAATCATATTTTATTTCTACAAACATAAGCTAACTCTAGAGCTTACGTGGTAGAACTACTTTGTAGAGTCATTTTTTGATTTTACAAACCTACAACTGTGTGAGTAGTAGAAGAGCTTGTCTTATGAGCTAATTTTGCAGAGCTGATGTGGCTTGTAGAAACACTTAAGAGCTTGTTCATAGAATCATTTTTGGTTCTACAAGCTTTCTATATGAGCTAATGTGGTCAAATGATGATGTGGCTCATAGAACCATTTTGTAGAGCCATTTTTTGATTCTACAAAATTGTGACTACTTAAATGCTAACATGGTAGAGCCCATTGTAATCTTTTTCATAGGTTGGAGTTCCAGTTTTATAACTTGGTTCTATGGTTGATGTGGTGGAACCATTTTTCACTCTTTCTCGTAGAACCATTTTCAAGATTTGCAAATTTACTCTATGAATGATCTTACATTGAAGAGCAACTTTGTAAAAAAATTTTTAAGGTCCATGAAAATTGACATGGTAGAACCACTTTGTAGAGCCATGTTGACATGGAAGATCTTGACATGGCATTTACTGATGTTGCATATGTTGATGTGGAAAATGAAGCATATTTTCAATAGATGGAAATATACACTTCATCTAGATGTTAACATGGTAAGTGTTAATGTTGTAGATACTGATGTGGTAGATGAAGCATGTTTACTATAGATGAAAACATATGCTTCATCTAGATGCTGACATGATAAGTGTTAACATGACAGAACCATTTTGTAAAGTCATTTTTTAATTCTAGAAGCTTCTTTTATGAGCTAACGTGGTAAGGTAACGAGGTGGCTTGTAGAGCTTCTTTATAGAACTGAATTTTGCCTCTACGAACATAAGATACTTCTAAAGCTTACATGGCAAAGCTTGTTTGTAGAACCATTTTTTGGCTCTACAAGCTTCTTTTATGAGCTGATGTGGTAAGGTGATGACGTGGCTTGTAGAGCTTCTTTATGAAACCATATTTTTTCTCTATGAACATAAGATAATTCTAGAGCTTACATGGTAGAGTGTCTTAATAGAATCACTTCTAAGCTCTAAGAAAGTTGATGTGTCAAAAGATAATATTGTGCTTTGTTTGTAAATTTGAATGTTCTCTTCCCATAGCTAACATGGTAGATGAGAAGAATCCTATTGACCCATATTTGGTTGTATGAATCAGGGTTTAACAATTGGCATGGTCATTGTAGTGATCAAAAAAATAGATGCTAGAAGAACCAACAACTTCCTTATAAAATAGTTTATCTCCATGATTCATGTCTCAAAAGAAACTGGAGCACCTAAAATGGTCTTGCTAATCACTTAAGGACTTAAACATCTATTACCAAAAGATGGAAATAAACAAAAATGAGGGCAAATATGTAAATGCAAAACCAAATCCAACATTGATACTAGGATAGAGAAAGAGCAAAATAATATTGTCAAAATAGAGAAAACTATCAACTTTATAATAAATGTTGTAAACAATAGTTAAAAATAGATTTTAAGTTGTACAGATTGGGGCTTTTATAGCCTGAGAAAAGAAAATATCTTCAACATTTGGTGTATGAGGCAAGGTGTGTTCCACACTGGGCTTACACCAATCTTCTAAGCAATCTACATTGCAATGATTGTTGCCATAGGATCTGTTGCTTTAGCGATCTACATTGGAAAATGGCTATAGACTTTTTGATCTCTCTACTCCAAAAAACTTAAATTTTTGAGAGAGTTTCAACAATACAAAAGTCCTCAAAATAATGCATGTTTTTGTTCAAATAGGTCATGAATCTACAGATTCTTTGCGTATTTGATTCTAGAAAATTTATAATATTCACTACAATGTTTTTGATGCTTTTGATATCCAAAATCTGTAGTGTGTGTTTTACCATTGTTTTAATCTTCTAAGCTTGAAATTACAACATATTTGGTGCATTTCACCATTTAAAACTATAACATATGGACCTCCAATGTGTGAAGATTTTCCTGCCAAATTTGGTGGTGTATTTGGGCTATTTTCATGTCCTAAATTCCAATGTGTGGACCACCAACGTTTTTGGCTTTTGCTACCAAATTTAGCAACGTATTTAACATTTTGACTTTCACACATTGACATAAATGGAATTCACAGTATGTGGGTTGTAAATTTCATTTTAGACATCGAAAATTATCCAAGACTTTGCTAGAAGAAGGCCATAGGATAGGATTTTTTATGGGAAAATAAGTCAATTATTTTTGCTCTTGAATCCACACCAAGATTACAATTAAAGTCTTGGCTACTAAGTTTCTTATGCATAAGATGAATTTTCTTTGAGGTGTTTCATTGGTCCCTCTTTATTGATGTTTGAATGATTGAATCAAGAGACATCAACAAAGAATATGAAACATTTCCATAAGTTCATAACAAATGTTCCTTCTTCACACTTAATTCTTTAGCTGTTGGACCATGCCAAGTAGTGCTCACGATGGTGAAATAAGATCACAATGAAATGTCAAGAGTTTGGGATGAGATGATGAACATGTTGGTTATTAGAGGATGGTCACATTGGCTAACAAAGAATTCCAAATGCATTAACATCATGATTATGGCATGGTAATGAAATATTTGGTAAATGAGAAGGTCTTAATGGTTTGTGCTTGAACTACCAGTTACTCGATCATGTTTGGAGGAACCAACACTTTGTTCTTTGGCTTCTTTGGCTAGTCAGCTCTATCTATCTCCCTCTTTTTCTAAAGTTGTTGATTTGATTGGATTTAGGCTACATTCGCCTCCTTGGTTTCTTGGCACTCTTCTCCCATTTTTTTATCAGAGTAAACACTTCATTGGGTTTTATTACTAAGGATGAATCTTCTTTTTCGCATTGAGTGAGATGTCTTGCATTTAGTGAACTTGATTGGCAAAGCACATTGAGAACATCACATGGCCATGGTGCATCACATTAAAATGTATGTTTTCATCATTAACAAGGTAAGGAAGGCTAAAGTTTGGCTATGGAGTTATGGCCTAGAAGGTGTAATGGAAGCAATGTAAGGCAAGCATTGTTAGTAAGCTTAAACAAGCTATTCAAATCTCATGTATTAAGGTCACATGGTAACTCACTCTATGATAAGTCTCACCTTTGTGATGACTTTAGGCTCATACTATAAGTACAACTCTAAGAGGACAAGAAAACAAGTCAAAGAATACATGTGATTACAAGAGATTGCATAAGGCCACATGAGGTAACAAGAAAATATAGGCCATCATTGGTTACAACTAGTAGAACATGACATATTTGTACTTGATTTTACATATTCTTAAAATGTTTGCAGTGCTTTAAGGTACTAAAGAGTGATATGAGGCCATCTAGGTTCACTTGTCAAAGGCTAGTGGAGTTGTCAATGTTAATCATTTGTTTAAACCTGTAAATAAGGGAAAACAACACTAAAAGCAAATATGGCAATGTTAGAAGTAATAAGGATCATGTAAGGGCTTTGATGTGGTTTTTGGATAAACTAATATTCTGGTTGGGCACATGGCCTTAGGGTTTTCTCCTCACCATTATTAATTAAAGTGGGGAATTCAACTAAGAAATATTCTATGATGTTTCTAGCTTTAAAGTCAAATGTAATTGGGTCATTCCAATGTGTTAAGGCTATGTGGTTTAAAGGCTTACAAGCTTTAGGTTCAAGGCTTTGAGGTCAACATGGTCAAATCAACATCACAAGAAGGGCTTACTTAGGCTCTAAGGCTAGTCAAATTGCTTTTTCGTCTTCATAGCTCAATCCTGCATGTTAACATAAGCATATTAAGTGGCATCTACATGATATAACTACCAAACAATGTTAAAATAATGCAAAATACTATAGTAATAAAGGATAATAAAGAAAAATAGAATGAAAACAAAGTAAAATGACAACAATGAGGCAAAGTAATGTTATAACAAGGTAAACTAGGATAATAAAAGATAGATTAAGGTAGAACAAGGGCCAAATGATGCAAAGTAAGGTTAAATAAGTGTCAAATGAGGTTGAAATAAATACAAAATGATGTAAAGTGAGTTTCAATGAGGCCTAAGTGATGCCAAATGACACCAAATATTGTTAAATAATGATAAGATGAGGCTAAATAAGATTAAATGATAAAATGTTGTAAAATGTTATTGAATGACACCAAATGATGTCAAAATGACATCAAATGATGTCGAATGAGATCAAATAAGGTCGAACTAGGCCAAATGACATCAAAACAATGCAATATGACACCAGATGATATCAAATGATGTCAAATGATATCAAGCAATGTTTAAATAACATCAAATGATGTCAAATAAAGTCAAGCAAGGTCAAATATGGTCAAAAATAATGTTAAGTAATAATATTTATTTTTAAGTAATTTTATGGTTCAAGTAATGTAAAACCTAGCAAAACCAGCCTATGAATTGTTGAAATAAGCTAGAATTTAGAAAAAATAGGTCATAAATGGCTAAAAAAGAAAAAATCTAGTAAAAAAGACCATAAATTGTTAAAACAAGTAAAAATCTAGTGCAAATAGGTTGTAAACTGTCAAAATAAGTAAAAAGTTAGAGAAAATAGTTAAAATAAGAAAATTTTTTGTAAAAATAGAGAAATCTTGTGACAATAACTTGTAAACTATTATAAAAGTTGTTTTTTATGGGTAAAATAATTAAAAAAAGATAAAAATTGATATTCCAAGTGAGTGAGGACCATCTCCTTAATGTGTGAACATTATGTGTCACATTCATAATGTGTAAGGCCTATGTAAGGAGCGTTTGAGCTAGATTTATCAACTTTGAAGCTTGTTTGTACCCCACACATTGGTCCACACACTGGCCAAGCATGTGGGGTTGGAATTCCCAATGTGTTGGCACTCTAGGACCAAACTCTAGCATGTGGGACTTATTCTCTTACTGTGTGAGCAATTTAGACTAGCTTTTAGGCTTATGAGATCCACTATGGTATCTTGTAACTACTTTGGGTCAAGTCTTTAGCATGTGGAACCTAGCTTGATAAAGCTTGAAACATTCAGTGTTGGAAAATTAAAAATTTCAAGTAAAATAGTTTAACTTCAGATTCCAAGGACCACCAAGAAGAGAATCTGAAGCATCCTAACTGATCTTGCCAATCATCTAGGGACTTAGAAATTGTAAAAAATTGTAAAAGACTTGAATAAAAATTATAGATCTAACCTAGAGAAACAAAAAAAAAAAAATTTGGAAAAAATAGATGAACTAAAAATTTTATTGAAAATAGTTGCAGATACAAAACGTTCAAGGAAGTACAAGTTTTTTTTGTGCTTAAAATGAACAAAGAGTTGTGTAAGAAGTGGTTGTAGTCTTGGTGAAACTAGTAGAGTACATCCTATAGTTAACTCCACGATCCAAGCACTCCAAAGTTCCACTACCAAAAACTCTTTATTGGTTCTTAGGTTGGATCTGCTATGCTGGTTGAAAAATGGTGAATAAATGCTTGACTTTTTGCTACTGGGCAATGCACTGAGAGTCTTTAATGCTTAGACAATTGTCAATTTTCCAAAAAAGTCTTACAAAAGTGTCCGAAAGGTATGATAGTCCATCATTTCCAATGTAGTTTTCTATTTCTAGTAAGTTTTGATGCACCTAAGCCATTAGAACTATGTTGAGTGCTATAAGTAGTAAACTAACTTTGGCAACTATGCTAGCTTCACCAACACTATGCTAGCTTTTGCAAAACTACGCTGGCTTCATGGAACTACACTAGCCTTATGCAACCATGTTGGAATTGTGGCATGCTCACTAGAACTATGTTGGAGCTATGCTGGCTAGTAAGGAAGCCTCATCCTTGCTGGGACTATGCTAGAGCTATGCTTGTTAGTGAGGAAGCCTCATCCTCACTAGGACAACGTTGGAGTTATGCTGGTGAGTAAGGAAGCCTCATCCTTGTTGGGACCATGCTAGAACTCTACTAGAGCTACACTGGCTAGTAAGGAAGCCTTATTCTTGCTGGGCCCATGCTGGAGCTATGCTAGAGCTACACTAGCTAGTGAGGAAAACTCATCCTCATTAGGACCACACTAGAGCTACATTGGCTAGTGAGGAAGCATCAAGCTACATTGGCCAATGAGGAACCCTCATCCTCATTGGAACGATGTTAAAGCTATGCTGTCCAACAAGAAAGCCTCATCCTCAATGGGACAGTGTTGGAGCTATGTTGAATTTGTTGTAAAAATTAAAGCCCAACAATTCCCACACTAACTGCAAGTCTTGCCAACATAGTTTTAGTTATGGCCAACATAAAACCCATGAAAACCCAAAATTTGGTAGTTCCCAAGGCATTTTCAAACCTTTCCAAGATCAAATATAGACATGAAATAACTTTTTTTCACTTGGGAAGTAAGGCAATAACAACTTATGAAGCATTTTCTTAGCCCCAATAGGTTAAAGTATATAAGATTGCAGTTCTGGACTACAAACCTTACATTTTATAATGAAAATATAGGCTCTAGTTTAATGGTGAAGGTCCTAATGCCAAAACTTTACAACATGAATTTTCTTGATAATGTTTCATTGGTCCCTCTTTGTTGATGTCTTGAGGATTGACCCCAAAGACATTGACAAAGAATGCAAAACACATTGTAGGTCCATCACCAACACTTCCTCTTTGGACTTGATTCCATAGTATCCAACCATGCCAAAGAGTGCTTGTGATGATAGGATACGTGTTATAATAATATGATATAGGTTAAAGGCTATATTTGGCCATAAGAAAATGGTCACAGGGGTTAACAATGAATTCAAAATGTTGACATCATGGTTATAGTATGGCAATGCCATTTTTGCTAATTGATGTAGTCTTCATGCTTCATCCTTCAGAGTGTTGGTCACTCAGTAATGTTTTTGAGGAGTCAACACTTCACTCCAAGGCTTCTTTGGCTGTTAGGCTTGTAGCGACTAAAAACGTTAGTGGCTAGAAACACCAAGAGGTTATCGGTGAATAGTCTTAACCCTGGATTCATGCGAGGGCTGTGCTGGATTAAAAATGGAAACGAGGCACCCTGAATGGTTTACTCGATCAGACAAGGACTTAGTCGGTGTCACTTAACCTTTCATAAACATGTAATGCGACAACGATGTTTGTAAATATGATAATTATTAAATGCAACGAAGCAAAAAATAATGTAAAATGTAATAATAATGAGTGGGAATTTAAAGTGAACAAGAGTTAGGGAATGCACGGCCTCAAGATCGTAGCTCTACTTTGTTGAAGTGGATACAATCAGTTGCACGACACTAGGAAGCACAAAGATCCCAAAGGTAACTAGAGTGTTCAAAGTAGGTCAACTATATTCTTGAATGTGGACTTAAAAGCCAACAATGCAAAGTGCCACAAAGACAGCACAAAGGAGCTAATAGAATGCCAAGTGAAAATGCCAATCATTTTAATTTTTTCCAATCTGCCAACAACAAATGCTAACAATGCTCGAAGTTGCCAACCCTCAAAAAAAATTTTGCCAACCAATGCCCAATTTTTCCAACTAATTTTTGCCAGACCTTTGAGCGTTGCTCGTCGAGGTATTTATAGGGCTAGAAGTATGCAAGAAATGTGGCCTAGATGCCATGTGTCTTGGACCTTCAAGATGCTGACGTATCCATGCTTCATGGACATGCAAAGCTGATTGACAAGCCTGCCACGCTGCAATTATGTTGTCAAAACTAGAGATGCTAGAATCAAATATGCTAAAAATGTAGACGAGGAATGGGGCACACTGAAGTAGCGTAGCTGCATGCTACACTGTGCTACGCAATGTAGCGTAGCATGTTGACATATCGTAGTAGCTTGCTATGCTATGCTATGCTATTTAGCGTAGCGTAGTGTAGCCACCATTTTGAAGAAGAAACTAGCGTTGAAGTCAACTGCATTTGCTAGAAGCTTCACCACACGTCAAGTCAACTTTTGCAACACTTGGTTTGATATACATCTTTTGCTACGCTACGCTACGCTATGTAGCATAGCAGTTGGCTTCATTCACAATCCGTGTTGAAGTCGCAAATTCTTGCTTGGAGCTCTGATCATGCTAACGGCTGCAAATTTTGCCTTCTATGAAGAGAGATCTATGAACTTGCTGACCTTGCATCTGAGAGGCTCATTTCTACTTTTGAATCTTCGCTACACCATGCTACGCTATGCCGCATAGCACAACATAGTAGCCAGCGTATCTTGCTTTCTATTCAATTTGCCACTTTCTGATGAGAAGCTTTGCTAAGAACTTGAGGTTGAACAAGGCAACTGGTTTTGAAGGCCAGAGTGCCTGTCAAGTGTAATTGGAATCACTAGGCAAGCTGGGCCTTTCTTTTTTTCCTTTGCTACGCTGTGCTATAGTACATAGTGTAGCATAGCATAACACTTTGTTCTACAATAGTTTGGTTTCCTGAGAAACTATCTTCTAAGGCTTGCTACACTACATAGCATAGCATAGCATAGCAAACTTCCTCACTAGAAAACTTGTCGAACTACTTCATGCATCCTGAGCACCACCGACAACTCCTAGCATGGTTTCTGAGTAAACTGTTAGCTGGGTGAATTACCCAGGTGGGCAGGTTGGAGAGTCCATTGGGCCTGTCAACATTGGGAGTAGAAAATTTTCTGAACTGGATAATCTAAACTCAAAGCATCCATTTCTTGCCAAACTGTCATGAGGCTACACTTGGTGAAATGTTTGCCTTATTTCCAATACCCTAGTGAAGCAAGAGTGCCTTGAAATTTTTAGGGTGTTTTAGGGGCCCAATAGCTAAGTAGCCCAAGGCCCTAGCTGACAAAACCACTAGCTCTAGTGCCAACTTGCCTACATCGGCAGGGGCCACCCCAAGATCCATCTTTCAGCACAAGGACCGCTCAAAGTATACACCACTGCCAATGGAACCCTCTAAACTACTAGATTAAGTCCTAAAAGCCAGAATAATTCAACACAAACACGTATCGATGATTACCTACCAAAAACATGATAGGTACTGTGAACTACTAAGGAATCCCACATTAGCAGTACCAAATGAGCCCCTAGTCCCACAACATTTTAAATTGGACCAATACTGTCATTACCACCAATTGGGTAGTCATAGTACTAACAACTATCGTGCTTTGCAGGATGACCTACAAAGAATGATAGAACGGGGCCAACTAGTGCTTGACATAGTGAATCAATCCAACACAGACAATGCCTCCTATGTCATAAATTCCATTAGCATAGGTGGTAATTCCAAACCTATGCAACAACCTTTTGTGATCCATGTGCCTCCTAGCAAGGCAAGGATCCCCTCGGCCTCCACAAAAAAGAGGTCTCCCTTTGTTATCAAAGTGCCACCTTTGGCACCCACAACACCCTTTGTGGTCAAAGTTCCATAGCAATCATCTGCTAAGATGTTAAACTAGCATGATGCAACAACAACAACTGCTAAGAAACCTTTCGTAATCAAGGTGCCACAACAAGTTGGCCATACAACAACTCCTCCTAAACCACCATTTGTCATAAGGGTGCTACAACATGATGGCCCCTCACCTACCCAAAATCCAATAGTGGGCAATGTCTCAATCTCTCCTCCCTTGAGGATCGACCCCACTAGCAACCTAGGTAGGCCTACCAAATGGCAATGTAAGAGGACAAACAAGCATCTCGCAACCCCCATGGCCAAAGCAAATGCCACAACCAGTAAACAACAACCAAACACTGGGACCCCTACCCCCAAGTAGGTCAAGCAAACTAAGCCCAGGTCCCCTCGATAGATCTGTCTCTCAAGCCACATGAAGGAAATCAAGGCCAACACAACAACCAATGACAAGGACTTCGTAGCTGCACTAACCTAGGTGAAACAAATGCTCAACCAAAAGAACACAACATTAAGCTTGTATGACCTAGTCATGATCTCATCTACTCACTGCCAAGCATTGGCCCAGATCTTGGCCTCCATTCCTGTTATGGAGGACATCCCTGCAAATGAGGCATCCATTCGTGTAACCATGTTGCCCCCTAAACCATAAGAATCGAGTTTAACATCCCTGGTGTTCTGCAACAACACAGTGAAAGTTAACCCCAAATGAGGGGAGGTCACTACAGCTCCACTATCCATTAGCATATGTGTTGGGCATTGTACCATCCACAGAGTACATGTCAATGATGGTGTAGCAACAAATGTAGTCTTGTACTCCGTCATCAACAAACTAGGCCTGGCAGATGAAATCAGGCCAACCAAAACCACATTTCTAAAATCCTTCAACGGATCACGTGTCATAGTCAAGGGTATAATTAACCTAGCCTTTATAGCAAGAGAGAAATTCCCCACTAGTTCATATTTCACTATCATAGAGGAGATGCTAGGTTTCAACATGATTCTAGGTAGGCCTTGGCTAGCCCAACTAAGGGCNCCCTAATCCACACCTGATTAGGAAGCAACTATATGATCAAGACTTTTCCTTGGCGAAAAACACATTAAGCACTAGCTCACCCCTTGCCTCCATTGGTCATGCATTTTTGGTTTTTTCTTGGGTTGCATTTGTTCATGCATTTACATTTCACATGCTTGCCTAGTTTACATACTACTTTGCTTTGTTTACACATTTCTACTTTATTTACACATTCATCTACTTAGCTTATGCATTGCATTTGAAAAACATCAAAAATACATAAAAAACATAAAACTACAAAGACACATGGCTTAGCAAGGCCTTAAACTAATCCATGGTCCAAAAAGGCCTTAAACTAGCCTACGAATTAAAACGACCTAAAACTATCACTTTTTGTATTGCCTTTCTTTCATTTGTACATTTTATCTTTGTTTACAATAGGTGTTGCTTGATGTTGTTTTCTTTCTAGTTGACTTTTGCAAGATCTTGCAGGCACACAGGATGACCATGCATTCAACATCGCACATTATATCACCAAGGTAAGCACTAGTTCGCTATGACTATAAGCTGACATAGACAATCTGCTATGACTATAAACTGGCATAGATTGTTCTTGGTCCATGATGTTAAATTGGCATAACATTCACTATCTACTATGATATTAAACTAACATCCAACTATCTACTAGGACTATAAACTAGCACATCACGGTCTACCAGGATCTTAAACTGGATTCATGGTCTACTAGGACTTTAAACTGGCATGTTGTTGATCTGATTTGAATACTTTCCCTTGGTGAAACCCTTGGGAACACTCAAAACACCATCACCTCCAACCATTCTGGTGACCTTTTGGAGCACTTGCCATTAGTGCAGCCTTCAGAGGACTCATAGCATCATCATCCTAGCACCTTCACTGGCTTCCTAAGAACTTGCAATTAGCACAACATTGGACACATTTGTAGCATCTTTGCATCTAGCACCTACAACATCTTCACATCTGACATTTGCACTTTCATTTCATGTTTTGTGGTTTTCTTGTGTTCTCTGAGTTGTGTTTGTAGGATGAAGCCTTGGAGATAGTTGTGCAAAGATGCATCTCATCGTAGCAGCAAGTCACCACATTGCTCTGATGTGCATGATTGGACTAGTTAAGCCACTTAAGAGTGCACCTTCCCCCTCATCCTTATTACAACCTATGCACATTCACTCTGTTATCCTAATATCCTCTCATCTCCCACATAATCATGATTATACATCCCTCGGATGCATACACACTATGATGCACACAGCATTCTCTTCACATCAACTATAGAACCCATGGTCGATGTAACACAATTCATCTTGTGGGGAGCCTCTGTTGCATGGTAAAAGCCTAAGTGAATGTAACATGAATCATCCCTAGGAGGAAACATCTATCCTATAGATGCAATGTGAGGCATCAAAACAAAGACCATCTTCTCAATGGCCAACTTGCAACTAACATTCAGTAGTAAGTCAAACCCAAAGAAGGTTCGCCTCATAAAACAAAGGAGAATGGGGAAAAGCACATCCCTAAGAAAATTGATAATACTAAAGCTTTGCAATTGGCCCAACCTTGGATTGACTTTGATGCTTTCATAGGCACTCCGGTGAGAGGTCAACGTTTCAGGGGCGAACCACTTCATGCCATGGTCACTACCAAGCATGCTAAATTTTCATCTTACATCATGATCCACTGCTTGCATTTCATTTCCACCATTTAAATTTCATCTCCCTAGCATTTCCTATACCCCTTGTCCCTTAGCACACCCTTATTCCCATAGCACTCTTAAGCATGGTGAAACAACATCTGATCTTGTACTAACAAGTGATGTTGGTGGCACCTCTGCTATGGTGTTTTGTAATTCTTTGTCAATGTCTCTCAGGTCACTCCTCTAGACATCAACAAAGAGGGGCCATTGAAATACCACAAAATTTCAAATTCACATAGCACCCTGTTACGTTGCATAGCATAGCACCATGTCTATTGCAGCGTAGCACCCTGTTACACTACGTAGCGTAGCACCATATCTACTGTAGCATAGCACCCTGTTATGTTGTGTAGCGTAGCACCATGTCTACTATAGTGTAGCACCCTATTACACTGCACAACATAGCACCATGTCTACTATAGCGTAGCACCCTGTTATGCTATGTAGCGTAGCACCATGTCTACTGCAGTGTAGCACCCTGTCCAACCCAGCAACTAGCATCCCATGTCTTGTGTGTAACATGGGACGAGTGCAGTGCAGTAGACAATGTCCCGTGTCCCATGTGTAACATGGGACAAGTGCAATAGATGGTGTCTTGTGTCCCATGCATAACACAGAACAAGCATAGCAAATAGCGTGGTCCCACCAACTACACTGCCATGTGGCACCTGATCTACATTTTGGGCTAACCCTAGCCCTATAAATACACCCACGCCCTAATGTTTCAAGGGGGAGGCAAAAGAAATAGAAAAAGGAAGAGGAGAAGGAGAAGAGGGGGTTGGATTCCATTTTTCACCAGTAAGGCAGTTGGCACTTCCATTTTGGGCATTTGGCACTTTGGCATCTTGGCACTTAGCTCCATGGGCGAACAAGAACCAAAGCACACCACACCAAGAAAGAGGCATGCCTACACCGCATGGTATACTATAGCCCCATTATAGCCCAATAGGACATCACATGGTATACTGTGGCAACCAACTCGGTAGGCATAGTTCAACATAATGAGTACCAGACTTCACAGCCTGACACCACCAAGGCTATGACTGCGCTCCCATTGCGCCTATTGTACACTATGTATACCTTTGTAAATTAGCTATGCTCCCTCTTTTGGGGCGATGCACTGCTGTTCTCAAATTTTATTGCATTTCTCAAGCATTTCTCTTTGGTATTTAGTGTAATGCTTGTATTTTCTCACTTTTTCATACATATTTGCATATTCACGCCATAGTTCTCGGGCCAGGACACCCTACTATGCTCTAGCTCAGCCGAACTTGATGCCCACGCGTAACACAGTATAAACTCTTCTCACACATGGTCATTTTAACACCATGTAAGTCCTTGTCTGATTGACAAGACCATTCAGGGCACCTTGTTTCCATTTTCTCTAGCGTAACCCTTACATGGATTTGGGGTTAGGCTGTACGCTCGATGACCTCTCGATGTTCCAACCATCGACGTTTTTAGACATCATAGTTGTGTGTTGATACATTGCTCCTGCATTCTTAAGTGCAAAGGGAATCATGGTATAGAAAAATGTATCCCAGGGGGTCATAAAGGTTGTTATGAATTGGTGTTTAGGGTTGAGCCTAATCTAGTTGTAGCTCGAGAACCCATCCATCAAGGATAACAAGGTGTGTTTAGCCGTGGTATCAATCAACTAATCAATACTAGGCAATGGAAAATCATCTTTGATGATTGCCTTATTTAGGTCTCAGAAGTCTATGCAAATGCATATACTTCTGTTTTCCTTGGGCACAACTATGATGTTGGAGACCTAGTCTACATAGTCAATGGCTCAGATGAAACCATCTTTGTAAAGCTTAATGATTTCATCACAAACAACCAATGCCACCTCAGGCTTAATGTTGCACATTTTCTGTTTTACTATCTTAATGCAAGGATCAAAAATGATATTGTGCTAGACTAGCCAAGGGTCTAGGCTTGGCATGTCCTCATATGACCATGCAAATACCTTGATGTTATCATTAAGCACCTTAGTGATGTCTTGGGTATGTTGGTGATCTAGAGAGGAGCTCAGTTTTAGCATTTTTTCCTTGCCATTGGGTGTTGTTATAGGGATCTCAACGAGGGGATCCTCTATGATGTCCCCTACCTCTAGATTAAGAGCCTTGACTAGATGGTTGGGCCAGTATAGTGGTGCCTCTATGGATGTTATGTATTCAGCGTAGGTTGTAGGCTCAAGCTCTAAGCAATGTAGGTCAATGCATTACTTGATATCAGCATGTGACCTAGTGAGGACCAAAGGTAAGAGAAGCTATTCAGGCATGGTCATGTCATATTCCTACAAAACAAACTAGTGAGACATTAAGTGGAACCTATCTTAACCAAGTTAATGTGCATAAATGAATAAAAAAATAATGTAATGAAAATTTGCCTAAGTATGCATAAGGTCTATGAAAAAGGATAAGCATGTGTGTGCTAGTTTTAGGTCTCGATTGGCTGTGAGTGCCAGTTTTAGATCTTAGCAGACCATAGGTGCCATTTTTAGGCCTCGATCGACCATGAGTGCCAATTTTAGATCTTAGCATACCATAGGTGCTAGTTTTAGGTTTTAGTGAATTGTGGATGCATCAGTCATGCCATTCTAAGGAAGGCTAGCTATGCTTGGGAAATGAAATTGGCTTGGGTGTTCATTGAGTGATGAAAATTTGAAAATTTTATATAAGTATGGGAAACTATGCTTTTAGCCAACTACACTCTTACCCAAAATTTGAGAATTTTATCTAAGTATGGAAAGTAGTCCTATGTTGGTGGGTCATTAAATCACCCTAGCAGGGTATATAAGCACATTTTACTGAGGGTAAGTTATCATTTTCAAGCTTTCAAATGCAAAGTTCAGAGTGTAGTCTTGCCATTACTGCTATTTCCCACTGAAAAATGTAGTTGGAGCAAGATGATGCACCGAAGTGGATGCTTGCACCCAAGACTGGAAAATGTGGACAAGGGAGAAAGGGAAATGGGTAGCTTGCCTTCGGCATGCATGGAGGAGAGGAGGCCATCAGAATCTACCAGGTACCCAAACTATGCTCTCCCCTTTACTATATTTTTTGCTTCATTTGTTTTACAATTTTGCACTTCAAAGGCTTGGGGAATAGCTTGTTGGCACCCTAATATGGTAGGGACTATTCCCGCTATGTGTCGTTTTAGCCATCACAGCTAGGGAGGGTATGTGTTGATGCAAAGGGTTTTGCATGATTAGGTTTTTATGGGGGCCATGGAGTTTTTGTTGGGCTATGGGTTTTGTTTAAGTAGGGAAATATTGGGAGTGGATGCAGGTTACATTTCATGGCACAGTCGCAGGGGCATATCTGCCATCATAGGCTACAGGGTAGATGCAAATGAAGGTTTTGAGCTATAGGGGTTTGTTCTACAAAATGTTTTTGGAAAAACTTTTGATAGGGATGGAATAAAGGTTAAGATTCTAATCTTGGCGACAGCCAAGGGCATCTGGCCATGGGATAAGAGGATCCTATAGGGTTTTGAAACACACATTTTTTATCCTGAATTTTTTTTTGATTAGGATGGAGGCTACGCACACTGGTGCCACTAGGGTTGTGGTGTTACTGCATCCCATGATGTGGTGGTAGGGGCTATGGGGGTGATTACATCCCTCAGCACAACCACATGACTATAGAGGCCACTAGGGTTCTTAGCACCAAAGTACATTTTTTGGTCTCATGTTTTTTTGTAAAAACATTTTGTAGGAGACTTAGAACAATGGTGGGGAAGGTGAGGGAGAGGGTACTCAAAGCCAAGACTTTGTTCCTTATGGGCAGGGTGTTACCGAAGCTTGTCTTGATTGTCATGGAGCTCATGGGCATCTTATGCTTCATGAGCAAGCCTATTCCTAACATGCCTATGCCAAATATGCAGGTGGATGTTTAGGCAATGTGGTTCTAGCCAAAGGCTTGTGAGTTCTTAGAGTACCTACTATAGTAGTTTAGTGTGATCATGTGGTCACATTTAGTAGTGGAGGCTATTAGTGCCATCACCGAGATGTTACTATCTGGAGCTAACTAGGACATCTTGAGGTTCATCTCAGATGAGCCTAATACTAGTGGTGATAGGGTAGGTGATTTAGGCAGTGGCCCTAGGAGTGCCCAGTTCCTATCTAGGATATGGCGAATGATAGGGTTCACTTGCTACAACAAGAGCAACACCCTCTTTGTTGCGCTGTGAGTGGATACCCTATTCTAGAACCCACCTGGAACTATCTACTATGCTAGAGGGTAAGTGCTTTTATGGCTTTCATAGTATTTTTTGCTACTTGCCCATGTCACATTGCTAATGGCTCATGCTTAATGTTAGATTCAGAGTTGATGAAGAGGGCCTACATGATGAGATGGATGCTCTAGCCTTGACCTGTACCACCTTGGAGGTATTCTCCTCTAGCCTAAACATTTAGGCAACTATGCTTAAGTAGGTCCTGATTTGAAGGTCTACCCCACCCAATACCCGAGGGCATACAAGCAATGTAGGACCCATGACTAGTTGGATGAGGAGTGGGCCACCAGTGTAATCAACACTGAGGAGATTCTTATGGCACCACCCCGATCTCACACCTAATTTGTGCCATGTATGCCTCTATGTTTTATCTCATGTGCTTGCTCATGTATGCCTATTAGTTTGCCTTTTCATGATAGTAACATTGTTTTTCCTTTGTTGCAGTAGTAGTTGCTTTAGGTGAGGTGACGGTGGTCACCATAGGTTGCACAAAGGCCACCCTCATCATGAAATATGGTGATGTGGATGATGTGTAGTACTAGCTATGCCACAAGGCCTCTAATGCACTGATAACTAGGCTCAGACATGCAGAGTTGATGGACCTATTTTTGACCCATAGCTCGAGTATCTCATTGGTTGATATGGTCACCATCATTGACTCCTTTAGTAGTGACATCCACCAATTCATCACCTGAGTTTGTAGTGTGAGAGTAGTGCTTGACCTCAATGAGGCCTTCTTTGTTGACCTCATTGGCCTTTCCACTGATGGCCTATTGATTGTTGATAAGGCTAGTAGAGAGATGGACCACATAGGGGAGATCAAGGACTGGTTGGGGGCCACCCAATCTTATAAGGGCATACCAATAAAGGATGTACTCATGCCTAAGGTATGGGAGCTCTACCTTCTTTTTCGTGCTCATGCCTTTCCAAAGTTGCTCTCCCAAGGAAAGATTCTTGGGGTGGAGCAAGAATTAATGATAAAAGAAGTGTTATTAGAAGGTACAAGGTTCAATTACCTACATTACTATTGACTTGCATGTGGAGATCTCTAGGTTGTGGTTTAACATCCAGATGAGATCCCATGTTCACTTTGCATTCTTTACAGGGTATGTGTGAAGGTTTGTGGAGCTTTTGGTTATGTGTGATGGTGGATGTTGAGTGGTGCAAGACCACGAGTAGTTGTCCAAATAATGGATCAAACACTTGTTTATGACCACACAAGCATATGACCCCATAGAGGAGATTGATAAGTCATTATCTGTAATGACTAAAGGTCCCATGGGATAGGCACATTGCTCATAGGATAGCATAGGTGAGGGTCCTCCATTGGCACTGAAGACATGTGTAAGGTAGATTTCTATATTGCAAAGATGCTAGGATTGTCTAAGGTAAAAAGATTAAGAGGCCACATCCCATAGAGGAGACTACCTTTGAGGTTAAAAGACTAAGCAACAAGAAGATCTGTATCAAGTTCCAAAGCTTGCACATAGAGGTTGCAAGTTAGTATGCATAACTTGTTAGATGCATTTATTGTATTAATGGATGTTTATATTTTTATTTTTTCATTTATGTTATGTTATTAATTAGTACTAATGTGCTATGTGTATGCATTGATTGCAGAGACTAGAGAGAGGACTACCAAAGCAGTAGTCAAGGTAGTAGCAAAAGAAGCACCTCCTCAAGCTGAGGAGGGTGAGACTCATGGGGATGAGTTACTAGAGACAATAGATATCCTTTGATAGTTAGAGGAGGATGGGTTGCTCCACCCTGATGGGGATGATTTTAATAGCCTATTCAATGGTGTACAACTAGGTGAGCCCCCCTGCACTTACGCTTGACGACTTGCTTGGTAACTATCTTATGTATTACCATCTATAATTGCTTGCTTGCTCTAGCATCTTTAGTTGTTTAGTTGTATGCTAATTGCATCATTATGTTACAGCCTCAAATGTTCCTACTTGTGGTCCCATGTCTACCTACCACATGGAGCCATGGGTACACATGCGTAGTAAGTTTGCCTTCATGGAGGGCATTATGGAGGACATGGTGGACTGTTTACAACAAGTAGATCTTGAGCTTGGTATGTGTGATGTTGCTTTGCATTGTGTTACCTTACCAATTGAATTCTTAGTTTATGGCTAAGATTAATTAGTTTTTTCATGCCAATAGGTTCTAAGCTTTGGTGGGATCCAAGCAGGGTGGTGAAGGTGGATGCCCTTCCTATCCTCCCTCTTGAAATCGATCAAGTGTCTCATCGCATGTATGAGACAATGAGCAAGTGCACACTTTCATATGTAAAGGCATTGTGGATTTTCAAGTGCTTGAATGAGTACCTATGGAAATGTGTGCATGCGTTGTAGGAGGGAGTGACTATCCAAGATACAAAGATCAATGATCTTCAATCTAGATATGACTTTCTAGCAGCTACGTTACAAGGAGATAGCACCTAGTGAACATTTGAGATAGAATATGCTTGATATTGGTTGGCTCTCAGAGGCAAGAACAAAGCCACCTGGAAGGTGATTAAGCAATGGTTGTAGATGGACCTACTCACCCAGAAGAATCAAGACTAGAAGAATTACAGAACTAAGGTGTACCAGTGGGGGCAAACACAGAAGAACCACAAACACCAATATAAGTGTAAGTGTGATGCATACCCTCGATGATACAAGGAGGAGTCTATCAAACATCTTCGCCTCAAGATGTTTCTGGAGACAATTGGTAGGAGGCAGTCCTACGAGTTTTTTGCTCGACACACAGTGGTGAGTGGCTCTCCTAAAAGGTAGATCATCACCCCTTTGGGAGAGGCTTCCTCTACTACTTTCTTGATGGAGATGCTTGCATGGACCATCATGAACAAAGGTAAGACCCTTGCAAGGATTAAATTTTGCTAGGAGGATTGGACATAGCTTTCTAAGGTCATGATCCTCTAACACTTGGACGATGGCCTCGAAAAGTTACCTCCAGAAGACACTGATGCATAAACAAAGCAAATAAATGCGTAAAAAAGTAGACAATGTATAATCTACGTAATAAATCTACATGTAAATGCATAGAAAAATGCAATATAAGCACAAGGTGAAATGCATGGCTAAATGTAAAACCATAGGGTAAGCAGGCACCTAGCTCATGTTGATCTAAGGAGATACCTTAGTCATGCAATTGCTTCCTAACCTGATGTGGGTTAAGAGGCATGTAGGGTCTAGATGGTACTATATGGTATTCCCCTTGACCTTTGTCTACTATTCCAAATGGCAATTCTACCCATAAAGCATCCTCTGAGAGGTCATTTGCTTTCTTTGTTTACTCAAGTGGGTTAGCCTTATGTGTTTTTTCCTTGTCCTTTACTATGAATGTGTTATTAAGGAACTCCACCTCTGACCCTTGCTTTATGTCTATGTTGTTAATGGCCAGAGGGGCTGCATTATCACCATGGATAATGACCTCACTACCTTCGTATGAAAGGTGGATTTCTTAATGGATGGGAGAGGAGATAGCCTATAATTTGGCTAGCCAAGGCTTGCCCAATATCAAGTTAAAGCCTAGCATTTCTTCCATAACAATCAATTCAGTAGTAGTGGGGAATTCTTCCCTTGCCAAAAAGCTATTGTGGTTGTTCCGTTAATGATGATGCATGACCCATTAAAGGATTTTAGACACATGATTTTTGTTGATTTGATCTGCTCTACAAGGCCTAATTTGTCAACGATAGTGTATGGGATGACATTTTTTGCTACCTCATTGTCAACGTGTACCCTTTGAATTTTTCATTGGCCAACACATATTGTGATGAACATGGGTGTTGTGATAACATGATCCTTTTCAAGGTTGACCTTAATTGCCTTGTCATGGAAAGTAAGGGTGTTAAGCTTAATTCCTGTGATGTGGGAGGCAACATCACAGCATGGACAGAACTCTCATATGCTAGGATGTCCTCCATGTTAGGAATGGAGGTCAACATTTAGACTAGCACTTTGTAGTGGGTAGAGGAGGTTATAATCAGGTCATATAGGCTCAATGTTGTGTTCTTTTGCTTTAGTACCTACTTAACTTAGGCTAATGCATCTAATAAGTCCTTGCTAATGTCTATCATTTTGTTGGCCTTAACATCCTCTATACAGCCTAAGAGATAGATCTCTCATGGAGGAGACTTGGGCTTGGCTTGTTTAGCTTGTTTGGAGGCCTTAGTGCTTGGTTGCGGCTTACTAGTGATGGCCTTTTCAGTTGCTTCAATCATGGGAATTGTGGATAGGGGTACCGGCTTTGGTGGACCTAGTGCCTTTTAATCCTGATGTTGTCTAATCATCCTATCAACTAGGTGCTCATTAGGCCTTTTGGGTGGCCACCTAGATGATCTATTGGTGTTTCTAATAGGATTGGCTGTTGGGCAAGAAGGGACTAATGTGTTACCCACTATTAGATTTTGGGTAGGTGAGGGGTTAGCATGTTGTGCCACCTTAATGATAAAGGGTGGCTAAATTGTTGCTACTATGACATGCTTTGGAACCTTGACCATGAAGGGTATTGTGGGTGCCCAAGGTGGCACTCTGATGATAAAAGGGGGCATCAAACTCATGGAGGCCAAGGGGGGCCCTGCACTACCAGAGAGCACACAAACCACGAATAGTTGCTACACCAGTTTTGGGTTGTCATCAACATTGATGACATTGATGATGTACCCTGCATCATCTATGTTTAGAGGATCCTTGTATACCATCATGGATTGGTTTTGAGGCCTCACTGGGTTGGTAACATTGAGCACCAACTCTCTTCTGTCAATCATTCATTGTAGGTCATCTTGTAGGACCATGCAAAAGTTAGTGTTATGCTTAGGCAATTGGTGGTAGTAATAGAACCTATCTAGCCTAAAGTGCTTTGGTACCGAGGGCTCATTCGGGGCCACAAAGGCAAGGTTTCTTAGGAGCTTACAATACCTATCATGTATTTTACAAGCATCCTTAGACATTTGCTTATACTAGATACGTCTAGCCTTCAATAGTTGGTCTAGCAATTCTAAAGCTTTAAGGGGTAGCGGTGTATACTTTGAGTGATTCTTGCGCTCAAAGTTGGATCTTGAAGTTGCTTGTTTTGTGGTTGTTAATGATATAGGCTAGTTATTTGTTGTTCTAGGATCAGCAATTTTGTTATTGACTAGGGCCTTGGGTGGCCTAGTCATTGGTTTTGGATTAGTTGTTTTGGCCTCGATGGCCATAGTTTCCATAGTTGTAGTTTTATTCCCCTTGTCCTTGTCCTTTTTGGCATGTAAGTTCTTATAAGCCATGTAGGCTTGGTCCTTATTATCTTTTGCCACATCTTGTATGCTCTTTGTCTAAGCAATGGCCTAGCTCATGGATTGCAAGGCTAAATGGTACAGTTTTGACTTGATAAAGTCATTGATTACACCCTTGAAGATGGCCAGAAGATGCATCTTTGCTATGGGATCACAGATTTCATGCAATGAAGCACTCTAATGTTGGATAAATTTCTACATAGGCTCTAGATGGCCTTGCTTGATTTTTATGAGCTGGTCAAGGGTAGTTTCAAGCTTCAAGTTATACTTGAAGCACATTACAAATTGACTCAATAGATCCTTCAAAGAGGAGATAGAGGCATGAGGTAGTGCCCAATACCAAGCTAGTGCCTTACTAGTGAGTGACATGGAAAAAACACATATGATGGCATGTAGCCAAGCTTGTAGTAACAAGCACTCTAATCAAAAGGTCATAAGGTATGCATTAGGATCCCCTTCATCGTTGTACTTGGTGAAGTGAGGAAGCAGGATCCTAGTGGGCAAAGTCAGTGGTGGAACGACAAGATTTATGGGATGTCCTAGTAGAAGATCACTACATGGATTGTTTTTGAGGATGTGGCCTTGAGTTGCTTCACTCTTCTATTAAGGTTTGAATCAACTAGAATGCGTGATCCAAGCCATGGGTTGCAGTAGTTGCTGGTTGTGCTACCCACTGTGCTAGTTGTGTGGCCCACGACCTAACTACAAGTTATGGGACCATGTGAGGCACTTGCTATGCTAGCTATGCCACCAACAGAGTGACCAAAGCAAGCCACATGTGTGTGGGTTGAAATGCTATCGAAGGTGCCAACGAAATAGGCAGGACGTGAGGTGTCTACATTATTTAAGGCTAGGAGACATGGACTGTGTGAACAAAAGGCTAAGCAAGCATAATTACTACTAACAAGGATGACTGGGCAAGTTGTGACACTACTATGAAGGGTAGGTTGATGAGAGGAAGCACATCTTGGCATGCAGGCTACATTTGGTACATTGCTATGATAGGCATTGACCTAGAAGGTGATGTTGGGCTATAACTATTTCGAGAAAAATGGGTGGACAAGACTATAGAAGGACCAGACTAAGGGTTGTTTGCTGGAAGGAGATGTGGAAGGAGTCATGCTTAGAATGAGCTTCAATCTCATCCTCCTCCTCATGTAGGGGCTTCTCATAGTCCATTCCTACTTCATGCTCACTTATTTGGATGAGTTTGGCTAGGATCCATCGGTAGCGTTCAGTAAGCAAGATGATGTCAACGAAGGAGGGGATGTACTCCTGTCCATTTCAATGGATGAGTTTGTAGCCCTGCTTAGCTTCCATGTCCATGCAATCTACAAATAGACCCACTTGGAGCTTCATGTAGATGAAGTTGTATTGTTCATTGTTTACCATAGTATACTCAGGTTCTTGGTTATGTAGCCTTAGGAATTGCCTTGGTTCTGCTATGGAAGGACTAGCAAGGCAATCAATCTTGTTTTCCTATTGAGTAGGCATGATAGAAAATGTACTTGGGACTAATGCCAAAGTTTGGTTAGAATTCATGGAGCTAATCAAAATTTGTATAAGAAATAGCTAAGTCTAGAAATTGCAAGAACATGGATAAGTCTAAAAACTACAAAAAAATGGCTAACTTTGGAAAAATGGCTAAGCCTAAAGACTACAGAAAAATGGCTAAGTATAGAGACTACACTCTCTATGCTAAGAGCTAACTATGTTCTCAATGCTAAGAGCTAACTACACTATCTACTAAAAGCCCAAAATTTAGCTAAGTGTATGAATGGAAGCTTTGAGGTTGCTACATAGGGTTCCAGGGAAACTGATAATGGGGTCCAATCTACACCAACCAGTTTGTAGACAATGCCTACACTAGCCTAAGATCTAGCTACTACCAAACATGGTAGGTCCATAGGGGTGTTAGGTTTGCGGTAGCCCAAAGCTAGCAACGATGATGTAGAGAGCACACAAAACAACCAAGAAATAAAGTCTAAAAGAGAAAAAATGCTTGACCTTCTAGCACCAGAAAACCATAGTGATTGAAAGTATCAATGGCTAGAACACTGAGGGGTCTATGGGTGCATAGTCCTAACCCCATGTTCATGTGGGCGCTTGCTAGAGGCAAAGATGGAATACCTAGAATAGTCTTGTTGATTGAACGGGGACTTACCAAATGCAATGCCAAATGATGCTAAGTGTCAAGCAGAGTTTGTGGTGTTAATGGGGGTGAGCGTAGTTAAGGTTTTCGATGCAAAACAAGGGTGTAAATGCATGGTTATGTGTAAAAATAGTAAAAAATACAAGCAAAATGCTAAAAATGTATGGAAAGAGAGCAAGAGAGAAAGTGGCACCACCCCAAATGGGGTTGAGCATAGTTAACTTTAGAAGGGGTTAGAAGGTACATGGTGTATAACAGGTGTAGTGGATAGTGTAGCCATAATATTGGGGATGTCTGGCTACAAAGACTAACATTCTACCATAGTGCTTGTGCCTACCAGGTTCATCATTATGGTGTGCAGTAGACAGCAGTGGTCCACGATGTCCTACGGTGAGCTATGGTGGTGTGCGAATGCCTTGCCTTGCAAAAATGTCAAATGTGCTCCAAATTTGCTAATCTTGCTTCAATTTTTGTAAACCACTAAAACATAGAGAGCTGGGGTATTTATAGGTCTAGGGTTAGTGTGAAATGTGGATTGGCTACCACGTGGACATGGGATGGTTGGGACTATGCTACACCCAACTACATTCTTCACTGAGGCTAGTGGTGTTGTTGTGCTTTGGTGTGCTTTGGTAGACTTTGTGAGACTACAAGACTATGACTACATTGTCAACTACATGTGCATGTGCTAAAAATATTGTAATGTACCTAAAAAATGTAACTTTGGAGACTATGCTCTAGGACTATGTTGTCCATTGTCTCAAGTAGGGTCAAGCGTAGTTACAACTTGGGGATAAAAAGGGAGTACAAAAAAGATACATTTTTGCTAACTATGCTTGTTAGAGATGAGTTGGAGCTAAGATGAATGACGATGTTGCATTGTGGAGGCCTTGGGAGGCTGTTCTAGTTAACTACACTCTTGACTAGGGGAGAGCGTAGTCAAAACACTTAGAAAAATTTTGCAGAAAATAGTTGTGTGCTAACTACACTCTCCATAGGAGGTTGACTATGCTTCCAACTAGGGTCAAGCGTAGTCCTAGCACTTGAAAAATTTTGCAAAATCTAGCTTTTAGTTGACTACACTTGACTACACTCCAGGGTAGTGGAGAGCATAGTTTTATCAGTTAGAAAATTTCTACAAAATTGGGTCTTCCATGCTGACTACGCTTGACTATGCTTGAAGGTAGTGGAAAGTGTAGTCTTGGCACTTAGAAAAATCTGCAACTACTAGCTTAACACATATAAAAATTTACAAAACTAGCCTTTGGTGTTGACTATGCTCTCTATTAAGATGACTACACTTTGGGGCAATGGAAAGCATAGTCCTAACACTTAGAAAAATTTGCAACTTCTTGCTTCATGATGACACTTAGGAAAAATTGTAAAAATTTCTTTTTTGGAGCTAACTACACTCTTCACTAGGCTAACTACACTCTAGGGTAGTGGAGAGCATAGTCCCAACACTTAGAAAAAATTTGCCTCATGTTGACACTTAAACAAATTTGCAATCGAGAAGCTGTAGCCCAAATTTGGTGGTGTTTCAAGGTTGAATTGGAAGCAGTAGTTTGAGGAGCTAATTATTAGAAAAGGCTCTCGATAAAGGTGTTGGGCTTTGATTTAACATCAAACTCATTCTACTCTTCTTTGTGACCTTCTAAACTAAACTTCTTGCTCCACTCATCGACTTCTATGAGTTGTAGGAGCAGTTGTGCATAAAGTTGGTGAGGATCATCTTGTCATAAGGGGATGAGATGTATTCTTTTTCATCCCTATGTATAATTTCAAATTGATGCTTGGCATCAAACTTAAAGTGTGGTATCAAGAGATCAACTTGTATCTTGGCATAGAGGAAATTATAAAAATTTTGATTAATAACCACAAAATCTAGGGTTCTAGCCCTTTGTTAGAGTAATTGCTTTGTTCTATGAATGTAGGGTCTTTCAGGTCATAGACACAAATTGCATCTTGGCTGGAGGCCATGTATGTAAGGTCTAGTCATAGCACGATTGATTTATGAAATGACATTAATTGGTAAAAATAAAAACTACGCTAGGGCAACAAAAACTAAGTTGGTCTTTGCAAAACTAAGCTGGGCTTTATAAAACTAAAATGGGCCAATAAAAACTAAGCTAGGCTTTATAAAACTACACTGGGCTATAAAAAACTAAGTTGGGCTTTGCAAAATTAAGATGGGCTTTAAAAAGTCCAACAGTTGTTGTGAAAATTTAAATATGAAAAATATGGTTATTAGTAATATGTTGGGTTTTGGAAATATATGCTAGTATTTTTTTCAAAAATTTGATGATAAAAAAAGTAAGTTTTTTTTTCTGTGTTAAGAGATGCTGGTATATTTTTCTTTTATGGAAAACTACACTAGGTATTATTGTTCAACTAAGAAAAAATATAGTTTTTTCAAAGATACACTGGCACTGGGTAGCTTGAAAAATAATGCTAGGGTTTATGTGATTATGGAAAATGTAATTGGTTCACCAAAACTACACTGGATAGTTTGGTAAAGGGGGAAAATGTGTTGGTTTTTCCGAAAGACTTGATGAAAAAAATCGCAATAGAAAATGGGTGATGGAAAGGCATGTTGGCCTTTGGAAAATCGAAGGCCAAGTGTTAACAGCCAAATGTTGTGGGTTTTTTGAGAAACTATGCTATTCTTTGGAAGTTTAGCAACTGCTGTAAATTTCACAACAACACCCAAACTCATTGTAACAACCACACTAGGTATTGGTTGCAGGAGAATGGATGGCAACATTAGTTTCTTGGCAAGTTTTCTTGGAAAAAGTTAAAGGTTTTTTAATGTCAACAAAGGTAGACAACAATTGGAACTGGTAATTAAATAAGGATAGTATAGAATTTAGGTAAAGAACTTAGGCAAAGGCCCTCCTTCTAGTGCCAGAAATTGTAACTCTTGAAAACTTTAGGGCTAGAATACCAAAAATTCTAGGTGAAATAGTTTAAATTCAAAACCCAAGGGCCTTCAAGAAGAGAATCCGAAGGGCCTTGGATGATATTGTCGATTAGCTAGGAACTTAGAAATTATAAGAAAAGTGTAAAAGAATTGAAAAAAAAATTGTAGATCTAGCCAAGAGAAACAACAAAAATAAACTTCCACAAAACAAATGAACTATAAATTTTATTGAAAATAATAATAGTTGTAGATACAAAAATTTCAAGGGAGTAAAAGTTTTTTTTATGATTAAAATGCACAAAGAGCTATGTAATAAGTGGTTGTAGTTCTAGTGAAATTTGTAGAGTGCATTTTGTAGTCAACTTCATGATCTAGGCATTCCAAAGTTCCACTCCTGAAACTCTTTATTAGTTCTCAGGTTTGATCTACTATGCTAGTTGAGAAATGGTGGGTAAATGCTTGAATTTTTGCTATTGGGAAATGAACTACAAGTCTCCAATGCTTAGCCAATTATCAAGTTTCCAAATAAGTCTTTAAAAAATGCCCAAAAGGTTTCAAGTGCTCAAGGTCTAAAGTTGTAGAACTTGCCCTCCTGAAAAAACTTGTTTGATGTGTTCGAATTTTGCTTTAATAGGTCATACTATTTTTGATTTTTTTCTGAAAATTTTTTCCATGATTGCTAATAGATTGATGTGATTTGTAGATGTGATAGAACATCATTTCCAACATAGATTTCTATTTCTGGAAAGTTTTGAGGCACCCAGGCCATCAAAACTACACTGAGCACTATAAGTAGTAAACAAAATTTGGCAACTATGCTAGATTCACCAAAACTACAGTGGCTTTATCCAACTATGTTGCCTTTGTCAAACCATGTTAGAATTGTGGCATCATTGCTAAAACTACACTAGAGCTATGTTGGCTAGCAAGGAAGCCTCATCCTCACTAGGACTACACTTGAGCTACGTTGGTTAGTAAGGAAGCCTCATCCTCACTAGGACTATGCTTGAGTTACATTGGCTAGTGAGGAAGCCTCATCCTCACTGGGACCATGCTAGAACCATGCTGGAGCTACGTTGGCTAGCGAGGAAGCCTCATCCTCATTGGAACCATGCTGGAGCTACACTAAACTTGTTATGAAAATTAAAGCCCAACAATTTCCACATTGACTGCAAGTGTTTCCAATGCGAGTTTGTCTATGGCTAACATAAAACCCATGAAAACACCAAATATGATAGTTACCAAGGTATTTTCAGCCTTTTGAAGCCCAAATATAAACATGACATAAATTTTTCACTTGGGAAGTAAGGCAATAACAACTTATGAAGCATTTTTAGCCTCAATAAATTAAAGTATGTAATATTGTAATTCATGGACTACAAACCTTACATTTTATAATGAAAATCTAGCCTCAAGTTTAATGGTGAAGGTTCTAGTGCCAAAAAGTTATAACATGAATTTTCTTGGTGCTGTTTCATCCTTGACTATGTTTGAGCAAATTTAAATGTGTCAATTGTTGATACAGGCTTCAAACATTGGCCCACATGATACCAAAACATGTGGGGCTTGGTTCCTTAACGTGTGGAACTTAATAGATCATTTTGTATTGATTTCAACAAGGCTTTTGGCTTCTCTAGGCTTCTAGTTTAGCTTTTAGGACTTAGAAGAGAGATCTACAATTTGTTGGATCATTTGGAATAAAAAATGAGCTGCATTAACCAAGTTAGAGGCTTTTTGATGTTTACTTGTTGGCCCACACATTGGCCCAATGTGTGGAACTAGGGTTTCCAACATGTGGAGCCAAAACCTAGTTTTTCCAACTTGTGAAGGTTAATTTCTTAATTTTCTATTCTAGGTCTTGTGGGACCTGCGAGATAACTTATGAGTAGTTATGAACATGATTAATATTGGTGTAGGCTTCACACATTGTTCCACATGCTACAACAATGTGTGGAACTTGATTCCCAATGTGTGAAGTTGAACTTGACAGTTTTTGGGGATTTTTAACAAGGTTGTTCGTGTTTCTAGTCTTCCATAGTAGCATCCAAGCTATGAGGTAAGATTTGCATTTTTTTTTCACCCATATTAGGCAAATTATGATGTGTGTTGATCAAGTTTGGATTTTCTTGATGTCTCACACATCGGCCCAATGTGTGGAACTACGGTTTCCAATGTGTGGGCTCTAAACCCTCAACATGTAGGCTTTGTTGGGTGGGATTTTGGTGCTTGGGAATCTTGTTGAGTTTTTGAGGCTTGGTGGGATCCTCTGGGTAGCATATGGTTAGGTTTGAAAAGGTCAAGTTTTTGTTCTTGCTTCACATGCTATCCCACATGCTAGCATAGTGTGTGGAGCTTATATGATTAATGTGTGGTGAAGAACCCAAGCTCTACATGTTGGCCCACATGCTTCCACAATGTGTGAGGCTTAGGTTTTCAATGTGTGAAGCTACAAGAGAATTTTAGCAACATTTGGGACTTGATTTTTCAGTGTATTTTCACCTTCAACATGTCGAACCCTAGATACTTTGGGTAGTGATTAATGGGGTCCATCCATTATCAACCCTGACTTAACTTTTAACATGTAAGGCTAGGAAGCTAGAAATCTCAAATAAAATGCAACATGTAAGGCTTGTTTCTTCATCTATTCTTCCTAAGTAGTTTATAGACCAATGTGTGGGGTTTTTGGTATTCTTGCCCAAGTCTCATGGGGCCCACACAACACCAAAAATTGACTAGGTGATCACATTTGAACTAGAAAAGTGGAGATTTCTACAAAGACCCAACATGTGAAACTAATTTCAACATGTGGAGCTAATCTCAACATGTGGAGGATTCTATCTTGGCTTGCAAGGTGTTTTATAGGCAAAATATAGGGCTTTTTCAAAGGATTTTGACATAAGAAACCAGTGTTGGAAGCCATTTCCTCTTTCAATTTTCCAATGGCAACGTGTAGGAGTTATTGTTGTGATTAAAAATTGAACATTTTGTAGTAATTTTGGCATTTATCAATCCTTGCACTTAGTATATTTTGTAGCAGAGTTAGTGATTTGGACTTCTTTCTATAGCAAAACTCATGAATTTGGCTATTTTGATGAAAAAAATGGAATTGACTATCTAAAATCTAGTGTTGGATGAGGCAAATGAAGTAGTATAGATCATCTCTAGGCTTTTAGATCCTTCTAAAAGTGAAGAATCTTTGTCAAGGACCATTAGGTACCAACTTCTCATCATTTTTTATGATTTTTAATGAATTTGTAAAAACATTTTCCCACCTCTAGGCTTGTCTAGGTTAAATTTTTTTTTTATGTTGAATCCATGATCTAGGCTTCTCAATAATGTTAGAAGAAAAATTTGGGATTTTTAGCATCTATTGGGGAAATTTTGAATTTTTTTCCGCACCCACACACAACATTTTCATCTTATTTTTTCCAATTTTAGCAAAATTTTGAGGTTTTTTTTAGATTATGTATGAGTAGATTTTCACATTTTGACTACATAGATATGTTGTTCAGGGTTTTTCAGCTATATCGAAGGTGGAATCATATTTTTCTAAATTTTTTTGAATTTTTATGGATTTTTTTCAACCCAATGTATAGCCTTCTAGCCTTTTTTGGAAATTTTGCAATTTTTCCATGGAAAAATTGGTAGTGTTAATGATCTTTTGACCACATGGGTCAACATCTAGGATTTCTAATGATGAAAAATACAATGTACAAGGGTTCTAAAGCAAGTTTAGATTTTTTTAAAAAAATATTGTAGGGCTTTTACTACATTTAATTCAATGCAAACCAAGGCTTTTTAGTTAAAATTTCATGAAATTCTAGATTTTTCTACATTGTAACTATAGTGGTGATGGTAAATTTAGGTTGTCCTTGTTGTGTTCTCTACATCCAAGATCAAAAATAGTTTTTTAAAAATTATTCTAGTGTTTTTCTCAATCATGGGATCCTGCACTAGTCAATCTTGGGTTTTGGTTTTAAATTTTTTGGTTTTTAGGCTAATGTTGATGGAATTGGGTGTTTAGGCTTTAGTTTTGATAATTCTAGATTTATCCTAGGCTTCTGACCAGTGTGTGTCACCTTTTGGGCTAGATATCAAAATGTATGAGGGGCTTTGAGGCTTTTTATGAGAAGGTATGGTAGCGTCTGGGCTCTAATAGCCAAGAAACCTTATGCTTCTTCAAGTTTTCTTCCCATATCCTAAGCATATGAGCATTTCTTGAATTGTTTGACTACTATGTTTTGAAAAATTTCATTCATTAAGCTCTAATGGTATTAATTTTTCCTTTCTACATTGTGAAAAGCTTGGTTTTATGTTGATTTTTATGTTACCTTATGTTGTAGTTTTAGTCTAAGATGTGGTTTTATGTTATAATAGTTTTGATGTTTGTTTTGTCTACACATCCCTAGTATTGACAATGATGATGTTTATGATGATGATTCTCCTCCTCCTCCTATGGCTTAGTTTTTATCACTGATGGACTAGTTATAATCTATTATTTTTGTTATATTGTTGTAGCTATTTTTGTTTGCCTATTATGGCCACAAAGACCATGTATTATTTTTGTTGTTCTCTATTACACATTGTAGCTATAGCTAATGGCCCTTTATTTTTTTGTTATTGTCATAGTATGTTACTATGGCTATTATTTCAATTTTAAGTTTTAAAACATTTTTTAGTCTTTTATGTTTTATATTTTCCTATAATAAGGATACAAAGTGAAATTTGAAAATATGCTATGATAAAATGGAAAATGTAAAACAAGATGTAATTGTTAAAGTAAAAATTAGTGATAATGTATATGCAAAGGAAAAGGAAGATAAATGACATATTTTCTAGTTTTAGGCCCTGGTAGGCCATGCCTCCACAAGTTTTAGGCTTGGTAGGCCATTATCTTGCTAGTTTTAGGCCTTGATGGGCCATGGTGTTACTAGTTTTAGGCCTTGGTGGGCCATTGTGTTGCCAGTTTTAGGCCTTGGTACCCAATTAGTTTTAGGCCTTCGTAGGTCATTTACCTTACCAGTTTTAGAACTTGGTGAGCCATTTTTTTTTTCAAGTTTAGGCCTTGGCAAGCCATGGTGTTGCCAATTTTAGGCTTTGGTGGACCATTGTGTTGGCAATTTTAGGCCTTGGCAAACCATTAGTTTTTGGCCATGGTAGTCCATTTTCTTGTCATTTTTAGGCCTTAGTGGACCATTGTTTTGCTAGTTTTAGGCCTTGATGGAACATCAATTTTAGGCCCTATCATGCAATTATCTTACTAGTTTTAGGTCTTGGTAGGTCATGGCCATACTTTTCTAGCAAGTATGGGATAATCTTGAAAGAAAAAATAATAATCACATACACACCAAGACATGATATAAGGCTGCAAAGGTAAATGAATTAGTATTGACAAAATAAGGGATAAGATGTCTATGATATATGTGTTGCTTGATTTTTGATAGATCAAGGGGATTCTTTTATATGATCTTATGCTCATCGTTCTTCTTATTTGATATGGTAATCGATAGGTATTCTCATTGATCATTTAATATTATATGGTTAGAGATTTTAGCCTTGTTGTTATTATTGTTATTGGCCCCAGCTTGAGCATTGAGAGTTTATCTTAAAATTCCACCTTTGAACCTTAGTTAATGTTGACATTGTTAATAGATGGTGAGCACATTGTATTTCCAGGAATCAAAATTTCACCATCCTCATATGATAAGTGAATCTCCTAATGTATAGAAGATGAGACTACTTGAAGCTTAGCCAACCATGGTCTTCCTAGGATTATGTTAAGACTTGATATTTTTTTGACTACTAGGAAGTTGGTGGACGTGGAAATTTGTTTTCCAGCTTAAAAGTCTAATGAGATAGAGCCTTGTAACACTACCCACAACATGTTGAATGACTTGAGTGTAGAGGTAGAGGTTTCTTGGATGTTTTTGATTAGGCCTAGATTCTCAACAATGATAAAAAGTACCACATTAGTTGTTGCCCCATCATCTACATGAACATGATGAACTTATAGTTGCCAACACATATGGTAATGAGAAGAGGAGTGGATAGCACTTCTCCATTTCATAGATTAACCTTTACTTGTTAGGAAAGGTAAGCTTGGGTTGATATTTATTTTCTTTGAGTGAACTTTGTTCAATGACAAAGTAAATGAATTCTTTATTAGCAAGCATGTCTTCACTCAAAGAAGTGAAATTCAACATTTGAGCTAGCACATCTTTATAAGAAAGAGAAGTTATGAAAAGGTCATATAGGTTCAATGCAATGATCTTTTATTTTAGAGATCATTTATCTTATTCCATTGTTGTTAACAAATTCTTTTCTTTGGCATGTGATTTTTCAACCTTGGTAGTTTTAATTTCCTCCATTCTTCCTAGAATCTTTAGCTCACGTTTTAGTGTATGTTGGTTGAACCTCTTGCTCATACCCAATTCATGATTCTCTATTAGTAAATTGGTTGACATAATTTGGACAGTGGTGTCAATGGGTAGAGCTAGCCTTGGTGTAGGTTTTGGTTGGTTAGCTTGCATTTAATCCTTTTGTTATTGGCTACCTTCAATGGGCTTAGTTTTTGATTTGGTGAAGGTTATTATCATCACCGTTGCAATGATGATTTCTTGTTAATCGTTAAGTTATTGGCCACAATGGGTAAGCATTAGTCATGAGTTGTTGTAGTTTTGCTTGTGGATGATAAAGGGACCCTAATAATGAATGGTTTACTAGACTTAGAAGGACTGCTAACATGTTGTTTATATTATGAAGTTAATACCACTGAAGGTGGAACACATATAACAAAAGGCTTCTTAGGGGTTATAAGTGGTGGTAGCCTTATGATGAAGAGGGTTTTGGATTTATGTTTTGAGACTGAGGTGATACCTTGATGATAAATCATTCTCTAGGAGGACTAGACCATTTAGTTATTGTGAATGAGACTATGGCGTAATAGATATTTTTGGCATTTAGATATTTGGACTCATTTAACACTAGCTCTCCACGATCCATCATCTTCTAAAGATCATCTTTCAATGCTAAGCAAAAATTAGTATCATGACCACGTAGTTGATGATAATGGCAAAACTTGTCAATTGTAAAGTACTTTAGTAGTTTTGGATCATCTTTTGTTGCCAACATTGGACCCCTATCTATCTCACAAAGATAATCATACCTCTTACAAGCTTCCTTATATAATTTCTTAAGTTGAATATGGTTGTTTCTAAGTAATTGTTCTAGTAGTTCAGAGGGCTTCATAGGTAACTTAGCATACCTAGTTCTATCCTTGCATTTAAAATTTGGTCTTGGCTAGTTGGAGGTATAGGAGGTAGATAGTTGAGATGAGTTAGAAGATGTGTTGCATGTGGTAATCTCTGCTTTTTTCTTGTTTTGGCTCTTTTGTTACTGCGGCCATAGTTGTTTGTACTTATTTGATTTTTTCCCTATCTCTTCTTGTATGTTGGTTTTTATAGGCCACATAGGTTGGATTGTTGCTAGCCTTAGTAACCTCCTTGATGTTCTTAATTTTCAAAAAAGGCTTAGATCAAGGATTGAGGTTCTAAGTAGTATAGCTTTGACTTAATGTAGTCATTGATTGCTTCATTGAAGATGGCATAAAGGTGGATCTTAGAGATAATCTCAAGGATCTCATTGAGCATTGCATTCCATCTCTGAATGAACCTTTGCATAGGTTCAAGTGGTCCCTACCTCACTTTCATGATTTGATCCAAT
>MNCI01016224.1:0-10022 GCA_015680685.1 Gnetum montanum | reverse complement strand
TAAGATGCTTCGGTCTTAGCAGCCAACATTATCTGGAACTTGGAAACCGATGAGCTTTCGACTGTGTAATGCGCAGAAAGGCACTTTTGTAGGGTGGCCTTTCCTGACAAGGTTAAGAATGTTCGTTAAATATTTGCCTGGGTTTTTTAGATAGGAAGGCGCTTTTCTACAGTGGCCTTTCCTGAAAAGGTTAAGAATGTTCGTTAAATATTTGCCTGGGTTTTTTAGATATATATATTACCCTGCATGAAAGTCAACTCAATTAATCTCTAATGATACTGAACCTGATAAATTATGGATGTGTTGCGTCTCCAATTCTTCTCTTCAACAAAGATTGCAAGCAAGAAAATTTGCAAAGGTATGGAGAGCATTGAATCCATTTCCTTACTCTGGTCAAACATAATTTTTGAAACAACCAGAATGACAGCAATAAAATGAAACCCTTTTGTTACTCAATCCAATATTTCAAAAAATGAAATTAAGCCTCAAGCCTCAACCAAAGTTATAACAAATCAGGTCTGCTACTACTTTTGTTCAACCACTAGTCACGAGGAAGGGGAAAGTAAAAACAGAGCACCATGAGCTTGCATATAGCCATTGGCCATGTGCTGGTGGGATTTGTTGCTTTATAAGCAAACAGATTTTTAAAAATGTTGAGCAAGCATCCATCCGTCGTCATGTTCACGACTCATGACCCATGACGAAGACCCTAAAACCAACAATGACTTATGACCCATGATGATGACCCTGTTTACCAACAATGACTCATAACCCATAATGATGACCCTGTTTTGTTTTTTCTTTATGACCCATGATGATGACCCTGTTTACCAACAATGACTCATGACCCATGATGATGACCCTGTTTTGTTTTTTCTTTATGACCCATGATGATGACCCTGTTTTGTTTTTTCTGTTTTGTTTTTTCTTTATGACCCATGATGATGACCCTGTTTTGTTTTTTCTTTATGACCCATGATGATGACCCTGTTTTGTTTTTTCTAAGAGCAAAAATCAGCAATGAACTATAAACACGCGTGAATGTGAGTCATGGCCGAACCTTTGACGCTCCCAAAGGCAGGCGAATCCATGCAAATGCAAATTTTTCCTCGCACGCCCCTTCCAAAACTTGATTTCCGTACTTGCCCCTTCGTGATTTCCGTGTGTTTATTTATTCATTCGTACTCCCTTGTTTTCTACGGTCCGTCTCATGCCGATGCCATCAATCTTGATTGCTTGCTTGCCATTTAACAATGAAATGAAATTTTTGGTATGATTCAGAACAGGAGAAGATACGTAAGATTTTAATGCAAAATGCAGACATTCTAAGAACTAAAAAGGCAGTACAAATCCAGACAAAGTTTCGTCGGAAATTATGAAATACGTACCCATTGCAAATTTAATGTGCTTCTGTACGTGCTCCCGAATCCGGAACAGTTCGTCAAAATTTATCCGGAATCACGAATCTCCAGCGCATAAGTTTTTATAATACATCACTAAATAGCAGCGAGCCGACGTCAAAATTTATCTGGAATCGCGAATCTCCAGCGCATAAGTTTTTATAATACATCACTAAATAGCAGGGAGCTAAGTTTTTATAATACATCACTAAATAGCAGGGAGCCGACCGCTGCGTCCAACTTAAAAAAAATTCACCTTGACGACGCTAGATAACTTTGACCATTTTTCTTTAATATCTTGAAGGAAAAAAAAAAACTTAGACTTTGATTTGATACTCACTGAAAGCATTTTTATAAGCAATAACTTGTTCAGACGTGATTAACATGAAATGTCAAGAATTCTCTACCGCGTTTCAGGGCTTCGTATTCAGCGACGTTTGTGCCTTGAAAATCGAGCCTGAAAGTCTAGTAGATGGCTTGCAAGCAATTAGCATACAAATTGCCAACGGATGCTTTAATATTGACGTTGAATTAAAATTAAAAATACAATTTATCCTCTGCTAAGACCCAGAAGAAGAAGAGACGACGATTTCCATACTGGCATTTCCAGCAAAAGAAGGAGCGAAAGGGATGTTGGAGTGCGGGGGCGGCTCCCTGGCAAGCACATCTCCCTGAATCATGGACACCACCGAGCCCATGGCCGGCCTCAACTCCGGATCTCCCTGCACACACAGCAACCCAATTTTCATCAATCGCACAATAATCTCCTCCATCTCCTCCGTCTCTGCCAATTCCACTGCCGGATCCGGCATCTGCTGCAACGATCCCTCGCGGGCCTTCCGGAAGGCCACCGACGGCAGGTACCAACTCTGCTCACCGCCTGCGTTTTCCACACAACGCCGACCGCAGACCATCTCCAGCAACACCGCGCCGAAGCTGAAAACGTCTGCTTTCGCCGTCACTCCCTCGCCGTAGAGCCACTCCGGCGCCATGTACCCGCGCGTGCCCCGCATACCAGACGCCACCAGCCGGCTCTCCAGGTCCCTCTTCAGCGTCCTCGCCAGGCCGAAATCCGCGATCTTGGCCCGGAACTGGCGGTCCAGCAGAATATTCTCGGGCTTCACGTCCAAGTGCAGCACGCAGCTGCGGGATTCGTCGTGCAGGTAGGCCAGACCCTTTGCTGCTCCCAGCGCGATGGATCGCCTGGTTTTCCAGTCGAGCTGCCGCCTACGCTCGGGCGTGGAGAAAATCCAGCGATCCAGGGACGAGTTTTCCATGAATTCGTAGACCAAGATTTTGTGGGCAGGATCGGAGCAGATGCCCATAAGGCGGACCAGGTTTGTGTGGTTCAGTCCCGCCAGGGCGGCCACTTCCGCCTGAAACGACTAGTGGTCTCCGTCCTGAGGCAGGCACTTCACTGCGATGGCTGTCCCGTCGGGGAAGGTGCCCTTGTAGACGCTGCCGAAACCTCCGCGGCCAATTGCTGAGAGGAATCCCTCGGTGGCCTCGGCTAGAAATTCGTGCGTGAACGCCGTGGGTGTGCTTGGCAGACCTGCGACGAGGACGATGGCATTAGTTTCTCCTCCTCCTCCTCCTTCCTGTACTCTGCTGTGTGTTTGTTGCCCAGGTGCCCAGTTTGTGCGGGAAAGCTTCCACGAAGGCATGATGATGCCGTGTATTATTGCTATTCCCATTACTGAAATTACAGCGGCAAATCCGGCAGTCAACGTAGAGGGCGCATACTCTGCAAAATTGCGAGCATACAGGATAGCAACCGCGATGAGCACCGCCAATCCCCCAAACAATCCAATTAGCGTCTTGGAACAACTGGCGCTAGGATGATTTATGGACCCAATTACCGCCTGCGACTCATGAGCCATCATCTTGTTTGCTTGCTCTGTTGTTAGGTAGGCCGCGATGCTGAGCTCTAGGATCAGCGTACCAAATCCGTGCTCGAGTAGTATTTAACGAAAGTCGTATGAAATCTTCATTGCAAAAGCCCCATCCGAGTTCATCCATAGCCTTTGGACTGTGTAAACCTATGCATCAAAAGAATCTGATTCGTGGAAGCCAGGGAGGAATCGAGGATTCGGGATTCTGAACGTGTTTATTTGGGTAAGTGTGCCTCAAGAAAAAATGGGGACGGGTTTGTAGCTGGAGACTGGAGAGACGCGATAGAAAAAATTTAAATATATTAGTTTTAAAAAAAAATTAAATCTCATATATCATAAAAAAAGCAGTGCAGAATATAAAACAAGTACAATGTAAATCCAAAATATTGTTAATGCTTAAAAATTTCGCACAGGATTGCAATATCACCATTACTAAGAAGCAAGAAAATTTGCAAAGGTATGGAGGGCATTGAATCCATTTCTTTACTCAAGAACCATAATGCACCTAAACNTTACTAAGAAGCAAGAAAATTTGCAAAGGTATGGAGGGCATTGAATCCATTTCTTTACTCAAGAACCATAATGTGCCTAAAGATATAAATTTTGCAACAACAAAAATGATAGCAATAAAATGAAACCCTTTTGTTACTCAATCCACCAAGTCGAACGCCCTTCAAAGCCTTGCTCTCCAACCCGTATCCCACGACAGCTTGTATCCCACGACAGCTTGTTGGTGCAACCCATATCCCACGACAGCTTGTTGGTGTGCGCCGTAAATCGTTTACCAAGTCAAATGAATAACAGTCACAGACATAATCCAAGCATTGATAACGCTCTCCTGAAGTCAAAGGTGAGATGGATACAAGTTGTTGTAGTTCTTTTTGGAAGCTAATTCCATTTTTGTTTCCTTCTCCTGAAGTCAAAGGTGAGATGGATACAAGTTGTTGTAGTTCTTTTTGGAAGCTAATTCCATTTTTGTTTCCTTAATGGATCCATTGTTTGCTGGCCTCCTGGATCCATTGTCGTCGGGGACAGTTCGTATTGTATTGTGTTCTCAGTTAATTATTTCAGTAATTATATTTGTACTAATATACATCACCCTTAGGCTGTGGCTGAGGCTCTCCGCTAAGCGCAGGATACATGGACGCGAACCAGAATCCAGCAGCGAGTTTCATGCAAAACTCATCACTGGATCGCTGGATTTACTCGGTGTCTGAGCACGGCGACGGCTCGACTGGAAAACCAGGCGATCCAGCGCGCTGGGAGCAGCCAAGGGGCTGGCTTACCTGCACAATGATTCACACGGCTGCGTGCTGCACTTGGATATCAAGCCCCAGAATATTATGTTGGATCACGCGTTCCGGGCCAGGATCGCGGATTTCAGTCTGGCCAGGACGCTGAAGAGGGATTTTCAGAGCAGATGGGTGGCATCCCGGTTGAGGGCACGCTCGGGTACATGGCGCCGGAGTGGCTATATAATGTTAGCGACGCTGTGATGGCCAAGTCGGACGTGTTCAGCTCCGCNTGTGACGGCCAAGTCGGACGTGTTCAGCTCCGACGTGGCGGTGCTCGAGATGGTCTGCGGTCGTCGTTGCCTCAAAAGCGGTGGCGCCGGCTCCGAGCAGATCTGGTACCTGCCATGAATTCTGAAGGTCAGTGAAACCTGCAAATTGATAAACTTCAGTATCACGCACAAGTGCAACTTGAGTCTCCGTAATCGTTGTCTTTTTTTCTTTGGTCCATTAAATTCGCTATTTTTCAGAGTAATGTCACTGAATATTAAACCAATTTCACTTAACTGAAAAGCAATTTATTTTAAATGTAAATTAATTTGGCTCTTAATCAATATCAATTTTGCTTATTATATAATTCAAAAAAAAAAATCTACAATTAATTTTTTGTTTCAATTCTTTGGTTTTAAAAGCCCTATCTTCTATTTGTNAAGTGGGCATGCACAAATAGATAAACAAGAAGGAAATCCAAATGGAAAAGGCTAGAATTAGCTCCATATCAACACAGAATCCTGACTGGCAACCCATTCTGGGATGTGCCAACTCCATCAAACATTGGTTCATCAGCATTGACGGTTCACAATCCCAAAATGGAAAAAGAAAAACTTTAGGCACTTTTAAACTAATACAGATTTCAAAAGCCTAATGATAAAGGGAAGTTCTAAACTATGAACAAATGAAGAAGTTCCAGTAGGATCACCTCTTTCTCCAATTGTAGCCAATTTATACATACATGACTTTAAATATAAAGTTGTATATTCATACNGGGTTGCCAGTCAGGATTCTGTGTTGATATGGAGCTAATTCTAGCCTTTTCCATTTGGATTTCCTTCTTGTTTATCTATTTGTGCATGCCCACTTGGTCATAGAAGTATTCCTTGAGCCTCTCATGTTTCTTTGCCTTGTTTTGCCATGTGTTGATGTCAATGATTGATTTTTGTCTAATAGCATGTACCTCTTCTATACAGAGAGTTCTATTTTCTTGTGTGAGGTGGCTCATGTCTCGGTTGACCTTCACCAATTGTTCCTTTAATTGGTGGATACTCTCTTCTAAGATGTTTTCTTATTTTTCCATTGTGGTCAACCTCATGTTGTCAACAACAAGTTGTTTATTCTCCTCTTGTACTATGTTAATTTTCTTCACATGTACATAAATCTCTGCTTTAGCTATAGAGGTTCATACCACTTTCTCCTTCTAATCTGCCAATTGTTTATTATGCTCAATCAATATGTTAATTTGCTCTAGTCTGAATAGCTTGATCTAGTTAGGAGCAATAAATTATATCAAATCTCTTTTTTTAGCTCTCAAGGCTGTGAGCTCTTCTTATAATTTTAGAACCTTTGTTTCCGCATGCTTTCGCCTGGTCTCTACCATGACTAGTTTTCCTTTGGTAGCTATGAGTTTAGATTGTACTCTAGTGACATCACTGGGAATGTCAAATAATGTTTTCATGACTTGCCCAATTTGCAGTACTCTATCTAGCACATCCTCATGATCAGCAAGAGTTATTAAGGTTCTAGCTAACATTTGAGCATCTTTGGATCTAGTTAGATCCATCAATGGTACAATAGGTACATTGAAAGATTTCTTGATGTGATCGATGATCAACTTTGCTACTCCTATTGCATCCTAGTGCTACATTATCACAACCATGGCTCCTTATCCAATCTCTAGCACCACTTGGAACGATGCAGCATTCCCGGGGATCTGTTATGACCATTGCACCTCTCCTCCTAACTGTAATGAAATTTTTCCACTTACTAGATTGGTTGAAACTATGGGTTTGATGGCACTATCAATAACTTTGTATAGATTGGCCTCTTCCCTTGTTTCCTGGCTAATTGTTTCTATAATCTACTGCAGATGGCTCATTGATGGTCAATAATCTTGTGGTAGCAGTGATGGGACTTGCTATTGTTGTTAGGTCCTACTTTCTATTATTGTTTTTGTTGCTCTTGTTTCTGTTCTTGCTCTTGATCCTCACCATGATCTTTCCTTAGTGGAGCTGGTTTGAGCAACCCAACATATGAAGCATTTTGGGCTCTCCTAAGAACATCATTGGTGTATTCCAGGATTCTAGCTGGCATGCACAACTTCTTGATAAGGCAAGGGAATGAAAGTGTTAACGTCCCTGCCTTCTTCTCTTCAAACCACATTTGGATTTCCATGAAGTACGGTTGTGTGAGATTAACATTATGTTTTCCCATTAGAGTCACGCTACCTCTGGCCATATAAGTTGATAGTTAATTGAGTCCTTTTGTTGGGAATAGATGATAAGTGCCAATTTTAAAGAATATT
This sequence comes from Gnetum montanum, assembly GCA_015680685.1. Classification (NCBI taxonomy): domain Eukaryota; kingdom Viridiplantae; phylum Streptophyta; class Gnetopsida; order Gnetales; family Gnetaceae; genus Gnetum; species Gnetum montanum. Next base: position 2,920 of record MNCI01016224.1, on the reverse strand, counting down.
CTCTCCTCTAGAGTTAGGTCATTGTAGCCTTTATCTTTCTTACCATTAGCCCATTTTAGCCATAGCTTTTTGGTTTTAGTATTAGATCAGGTAGATAGATGTGCTGCCTATGCCCCTTTGTTGGGTATTTTTAGAGCTTCTGCAATTCCCTTAATTGAGAATGACACTGATATTACTCCAATGTTGACAGCAGTACCCTCTTCCTTGTTATGCCAAAACTGGTATGTTTCTCCAAGGTACTATTCATTATTTTGTAACAAGATAGCCCATAGTGGTGACGCTTGGAGTTGCATCTATACTGCTTCAAGAACAAATTCCGTAAATAGGCCAAAGTTCATTTCCACAATCATTGTGGTGAGGATGGATCTCTCTTGAATTACTTAAAGATAGTCCTATGACAATGTGAGGCATTGTCCTTCGAATTGTGGTTCATTTGCCTCTTCTTTGGTTGATTGTATTGTAGCAGGAGTGTCTTGATAAATGCTAAATGATTGTGCTTCTTTCTCCTTATGTTCTAGTTCTTGGCCTCCATTTCAACCTCTACCTTGACCTCTTGATCTTTTTCTTGCTCTTTTGAAGGTCCTCCTTATGCTCCTCCTCTTCTTGGGGCCATCTACAATAGTTTAGGATTTAGAGTTACTAAGGTATCTCCATGTATTCTTAATGATTTCATACCTTACTCATACGCTTAATTCATTAAGTTCTTAGTCACTAAGATTGTAGAGTTAGAAATGTTTTTTAAATGTTATGTCATAGGTGTTAATCTCTTGATAACCTTTGATAATTGCTCATTTTATCCCTATGTATGATGGTTATTGATCCTTAAGATGATTAATTAAGTATTTTTGCTTTAGTATGTTTGATTATTCTTTAAAAATTTCATCTTTCTCTTTATACTTACCCTTAAAGTACCTTTTGGGCATTATAATTTTTCAGCAAAATTAACTAAGATTTTTCTCACTAGCATCCCCCATGATTAAGTTGAACTCTCTGTGATCAAATAGGTTCAAAAATCACAAAAGATTGAGTGATATTGATCAAGTTATGGCTTGAGAAAGCTAGGAGGTCAAAGCTTAGATTGGAAAACAAAATTCAATAAATATCCCTTGTTGTAAATGAAAAATGATGATAAATTGGCTAAGTCCCCATGTATATATAAATTTTGTGGGACTCGATATTAGGGACCTAACATTGGGGATTTGATATCGGTGTGGACCCAATATCAATGACCCAATATTCGAGCCTTAGAAATTTCACTTTCTAAAAGGGTCTAATAGAAAAAATTATTATTATTGGATGTTTGAAAGGTTTTTAGGAGGCTCAAAGGGTTTTAATGATGAAAATATGTATATTTTTGTCAAAAGCATATCATTGGACATTCATAGAGAATGAATCTCAGGCTACGAAAGTTCATAAGTTGAGTAAGAAGGGTAATGAATACATGTTATTGGAATAGATGGTGTAAATGACTTGGGAAGTGTTTATTGATATTTGGAAGGTTCAAGATGATGTGGAACTGATTGGTAGGTATAAGATACAATAGTTATATAAGTGGATCCTCCCCAAAGTAGGCTCCAGTCCTTAATGCCCTTCTATAACCATGCCCAGAAGTGTCCTTAGGTACTTAATGAGTTGAATGTAATGTACACCTATTTAGCAAAGCACACATATTAGTACCACCAAATGAAAAAATCAATCTATGTTACTCAAAGTCATAAGTTATGATTATTCTATGTTATTAGTACCACCAAAGTCGTGAGTTGAAGGTTTTGTCTGTAGTTACCTTTAGGATAAGGTAACCTTTTGGGCACATGTTTTTGAACAAATCTTGGACTTAGTGCATATGCTTCCATTTTTTGCAGATATGCCATGACTGGAAAATATCCGTTAGGATGTTTGTATTGGCACATAGTGCAACCCTCTTTATATGTGGAGTTGGTGTCTGAGCACTCAGCTACTAAAGCAACTTTGCCTTTTCATCCAAGTTCTTTCTTCTTTCTATTTTTTTTACCTCTTATAAATGCTTGCTTAGTTATTTCTTCCAATATTTTAAAGCAGTTGTCAACTTCTCATCTACAGAATCCCACATCTTCTCTACCTTAACTACAATGTCACTTATAGATTTTTTGATTGGTAGAGTCTTTTTCTAGATGACATCGTCCAAGGTTTCATCCTCTTGTTTATCACATATTCATACATCCCTCTTCCGAACCGATGGATCCCTATTGTATTTTTCAATTGATTCCTATTTCCTAAGTTCTCCTTTCTCTTTTGCCACTTGATTGATGAGTTTGTGAATATGATGTGCAGTTAATTTTGATAATCTTGATTGGGCATAAATCTTTAAGTGTCTCTCTTGTTTCTCTTTTCAACCCATCTACAATGTGCCTAAGCTATTCCTTTAATGAAAATTCATGGCCTAGGCATCTATGTAACAGTGAATAGTATCTACTCATTGCCGCATCAAGGGTTTCATGAGTCCCTTCTTTCCATCCTTGGATTTTTTTTTCAAGTTTGACACTCATGAATAGATCTAGTATTTGTCATTAAAAATTTTGAGCATGTTACTTCAACGTTTGATGAATTTAGGTTCTAGTGACTTGTACTAGCTTTCTTCTTTCTTCACAAGTATTCTAGGAAACAACTTTAGTTTTTGCCAATCACTCTTTATGTTTTGAAGGGCATAGGAATTATGGAATGCTTGAAGGTGATGTTATGGGTCATTGTTGTAACTACCTTCAAATTAGGGCATATTGTTCATATCTAGCTATTTGACTCAACAATCTTTCACATGCCTATTTGGTATGTAAATAGCTTCCTAAATATTGATCATGCTTTGGGTTGCAATGAGGGATTCATCTTCATGATCAAGTTTGTATGTTCTACTATAGCAATGACTCCTTCTATGCTCATGCCTCTC
>MNCI01016220.1:18651-30837 GCA_015680685.1 Gnetum montanum | reverse complement strand
CATGAATGCTCTATGATTTTTAAAGGTTGGGCGTAGGGGTACCTTGCCACTCATCATTGGTGCCATTGCCAGGGACTTTGTTTGTTGAAAAGTTTACTATTTAAGTTTAGTAAATACCATTAATATTATTGTATGAACCTCAAGGTCAATATCATTCCCACTATACATAGAATTATAAAAGCACACTAATATTTTATTTCATATTGCAAAATGTCTTATTCTTCTCACAAGTGCGAAGATGTCAAACTGTTGATCCCACAGGAGTGCAAAGTAGTATATACTCATCCAGATGAGTATGTACTAGATTTTACCTTCATCCTACATTAGAATGAACATTTGTGATGGTGCAACATGAAGGGTAACATTGACTTTCCCCCTAATCGATCTATGCCCAAGATGCTATTTCAAACCCTTAAAAAGTTGGACATCTCAGATATTCACAAGGAATATGTTGTGAATGGTTATGAAACTAAGGACTATAGTCCCATTGAAACAAAATGCAAGCAAGATCGACATTAGGAGAAGTACCATGAGGTTACAAAGGGAAAACATTTCACTAATCCCTTGTTCCTACTAGATCAAGATGACAATGAAGATCCTCCATTTGAAGGTTCTCAACATGAAGATTCTCCACCCCTTGTTATTGGTAATGAGGGTGTGACCCTGAACGTGTGGTTAACTATTCATAAAAAAAGTTAAAAAAAGTAATAGTTAAGGCAAAGACTTGAGCAAACATTAAAATAGCAAGGGATCTAAGGATGGTGGTCGTAATGAGAAGAATCATGGTGGTGGACACTGTGGTGGCAGTGGTAGTTCACCTTCTTCTCCATCCTCTTTATTTGATTCTAAACATTCCTCTTCATCTATTGATTCTTATAGAAGCCACTGTCAAAATAATTGTGATGGACGTGATCAATAAGACAACAATGACCATCAAGACCATTAAGAATTTAAAGGTGGTAGGAACCATCATTGGCACAATCATGATGAGGAACCTTTGTTGGTAACTAAAAATATGCTTAACATTGCAGAGGCAATTAGAATTCGCACCAGGCATATGAAAGATAGTCAGATCAAGTGCTTATACATGAATAATATCTCATGATTTGAAGGGGGATACAACTCTAATCCATAGACAAATCTACAAGCTTTATATAATGCCTATGCCTTATGGAACATAGAAAATAAATGGAAGAAACTCAAGCTCTTCCGTAGGACACTCATCAAGGAAGTTGAAAGCTACCAATCCTTAGAGCTAGAACCTATCTATAGATGGAGTACCATGTTGGAACTATTCAAAGAAAAATATCAAATGTACTCCATAGTATCTAATCTGAGGAGGTAGATCCAAAGATGGAAATAAGGAATACATGAACCCTTGGATGCGACTATGGAATGATATCATTCACTCTTACATTGATGCCCTAGCCATGGTTATTCTTAGAGGAAACAACTTTAGCACATCATAGATGGGCTCAAAGAAGAAACTAGAAAAAATATTTGAGTATATGCCCAAGGGATATTTTCTAAACTAAGAGCTCATCATATATAAAGTCTAATAGAGTAGGTAGCAAAAGAAGAAGTGAGTTGCAAAAAATGAAAAGTGTAGAAGAGTATAATAGGAACCCTTCCGTTAGGAAATGGGAGGTCTAATTTTTTGACAAGGAGGAGTCATCACTCGATGAAGTGGTGAATAGAAAAATATTACCCATCCAAAAATCTATTACTAATATTTTGGCAAAGAGAAAAATAGTGATCATAATTGTAGGAGGCAAAAAGAAGCTAAACGTGCCTACCAAAGAGGTAAGGGAAAAGTTGTTACCATAGAGGAAGTTGTGGAGATAGATTCTAAAGATGATGTTGGTTGTGACATTTGTCAATATGGACATCCAAAGGGATGTTGTCCTCTGATGTTACACTTACAAAAGTCTGGGGTGTACATATTGAATCCTTGACTAGCATGTAGGTAAGCACCTAGATGATTGCCTTATCCTTAAGAAAATCTAAGATAGTTCCACCACCACCAACAAGCTTACTACCCAAGTGAAGGTCCACCACAACCATATGAACAATACTAGTAGTGGCACCAATCACAATCATGGGGAATGCTACTACCAAGGTAGTAGTATCCTTAGAGGTAACCATATCCATATGGATACTATGTTCAGCAACTCATCTCTCCAAGAAGTTTTGCAAGCCATGCCTCATTTTAGCATCACTATTACCCTCTAGAGTATTATCAAACACATTCACCATCTACTCAAGGAGAAAATCCATATTTATACCATCTTCTACATCCATCTGCACATGTCCATCCACCCTCTACCAAATTACCTCCTTCTTCATCCAAGTAGGGAAAAATCCCTTCATAGCAATAACAATGAAATGCTAAAAGGGATATACATTCACATTTGGCCTTCCAACCATGTGGTTTAGAAAATCGATCTAGGAATCAACCTTTTTTCTGATCCAATAGTCCTCCTAAACCCTCACAACCTCATGTGGCTAGCTGCCTTGCATCTCTAACACCGTCATCCTTTGCATCCAACACCTTCAAGTGCCCTTCAAACCAAACACTACCTTAGATTTGCATTGTGATGCTAACTCATGTTGTTTTTGATTAGATCAAGGTTGGCCATCTTTCCATGAAACAATCTAACCCAAAAATCCTCTCATTTACCTGTAGATCACTGGACATAAGCCATGTAAGGCTCTTCTTGATTCTGGTTCTAGTATCAACCTCATCTCCCATGACATGTACAAAGCCTAGAACCTACCACCTCTCAAGAAGAAAAACCTTTATTTGGAATTGGTAGACTAGTCGATTACTATCCCTCTAGGGTTAGTATAGGACATTATGACCATAGTTTGTGGGTGGTTCTATCTTGCTGATTTTCTAGTGATCAAGGTTGAGAATTGTAAAGGTGACTTCCACATCATTATGGGAAGAGCATGCTTGAGCATGGTCAATGCAAGAATGGGCATAAGGGACCTCTCCTTTGAGATCTCAAAGGAAAATGAATTTGGATGGTTGGAGAAGAAGCATATTCCATTCATCACATATAGTGATAATGGGTGAAATTATGTGCAACAAATTTAGTCCATCAAAAGTACATACATTAAAGCATGCAATAAGTGTGCACAAGAAATAGATATTCAATAGTGTTTGTACATAGCAGCCACAAAATAGGAGGGCACCTAGTGGCTGACAACTAACTCAAAAAGCAGCACATTATGCATGGAACCAACTAAAATCCTAACATGTGCTTATGTTGAAGGCATGGATAAACTTGAACAAGTTCATCATCAACTCTCTACTAATGAAAATGATGATACCTATTAGGGAGAGTTGGAAATCCCTAATAACTTTAAGCAGGAGCCCCTAGAACTAGAAACTCTATTGGCTAGCATGGAATATGTATTTTAAAACAATGGTAAAATGATCATAATTAATGTCAAAATTGCTCCTAAATAAAAAGAAAAGTTGTTAAAGGTGATTAAAAAATGGACAACAACCTTTGCTTGGTCATATTTTGAGCTGACAGGAATCAATCCAAGGATATGCAAACATCACATTTACACCTACTGGGCCATGAAAACAAGAAGGAAGTTGTAGAGACGTCTGAATCCTAAATTGAAGTAGATCATCAAGGAGGAAATAGAGCAACTTCTCAAGGCAGGGTTTATCTAAACCATTATGGATAGGGAGTGGGTTAGCCCACTAGTAATTGTGTCAAAGAAAGGTGGCAAGTAGTGGATCTACATCGACTTTAGGTTGTTGAACATGGCAACATTTAAAGATCATTTTCCATTGCCATTTGTGGACCAAGTGTTGGACACTATCTCTGGGCATTACTATTATAGCTTCTTAGATGGTTATAGTGGCTATAACCAAATCCAAATTGCACTAGATGATTAGGCCAAGACAACATTCACAAGTCCCTAGTAGACATTTGCATATTGTAAGATGCCATTTGCTTTGTGAAATGCCCCTACAACATTTCAATGCTTGGTTCTTAGAATCTTCCAATACTACATTGGTAGTGGTGTGGAAGTCTTCATTAATGACTTCTCCACCTATGGAACTATGTTTGAGCAAGCTTTGGACTACCTTGACCAAGTATTGAAAAGATGTGTTGAAACAAATCTATGAATCAATTGGAAAAAGAGCCACCTATTGCTCCAAGAAAGCATTGTACTAGGGCATAGAATCACTCAAAAAGGGATTGAGGTAGACCTTGAGAAAATAAGGATCATCCAAGAAATAACCTGCTAACCAGAAATTGTTAAAGACATTTGGTCATTCATTAAACATAATGGCTACTATTGCTGATTCATAGAGAATTTCTCTAAGATTGCAAAACTGTTGGTAGAGCTTACAAAAAAAGAGGCACTTTTCATCTAGATTAGGGAATGTGAATAAGCATTCTCATAGTTAAAGGAGAAACTCATAGAAACACCAATTTTATAGGTACTAGATTGGTCCAAATCATTCCACATCATGATGGATGCATCTAACTACATACTATGAGCTATGCTTACATAGTTGGAAAATAAGAAACACCCATAACACATCCACTGCGAAAGTTGATTCATTGTGAGGGCATAATTAAATTACAACACCATGAAGAAGGAACTAATGGCAGTGATGTATGATCTTGAAAAGTTTAGGTACTATGTGCTTGGCTACAAAGTATTTGTGCACATGGACTATAGTGCAATCCGCTTCCTCATAAACAAGCCAATGGTGAGCTCTTGTATCATATGGTGGCTTTTGATCTTGCAAAAATTCAATCTCATAGTGGTAGATTGAAAAGAGATTGAGAATGTGGTCAATAACCACCTCACTTGCTTAAGATGGGATAATAAAGAGGAGGAGAGCTTGCTCTCTAACTAGTTTCCATACAAACTCCCATTTATAGGAGTAATAAATGACCAAACACCCATGGAAACAACATGGTACAATGGAATCCTCACCTATCTTCTCATTTAGGAGATGCTACAACATCTTAACTTTAGAAAGAAGCAATAATTGTTTCATTGGGCCAAATATTTCATTGAAATCAACAAACACCTTTACAAGGTGTGCACCAATGGCATGATTCATTGGTGTGTCCTTGATGAAGATCAACTACACATTTTCTAGGATGCTCATAAAGGATCCTATGGAGGCCACTATGCAGGGAGAGACATAGTCAAAAATCCTAATGGTAGGATACTAGTGGCCTACAATCTTCATGAATGCCCACTAATTTATTCAATCTTGTGAATATTGCTAATGAGATGGTGGGATGACTGCTCAAATGGAAGCTCCTCAATAGTGGATTCAGCCACTAAAGCCTTTTGACATATGAGGCATTGACTTCATGGGTTTCATCATACCCATGTCCAATGGAAAGACATATATCATTGTAGTAGTCGACTATTGTACAAAATGAGTAGAAGCAATAGCCATTACTAATTGTACATAATCCACTACTGCTACATTTATACAAAAAAATGTTGAAAACAAGTTTGGGGTGCCACATGCACTAATTTCTGACAATGAAACTCATTTCATAGGTTCCACTTTTACAAAATTGATGCAACACTTGGGGGTTGACCATAAATTAAAAACACCCTACCATCCCTAAGCTAATGGTCAAGGATCTTAACAAGGATCACAAGGATCTTAATAAGAACCATAAGCAAATATAGGAGAGCTTGGAGCACCAAACTCAATGATGCCCTTTGGGCCTATCGCTCAACATGAAAACTCCCTATTGGCTACTCTCCCTACAAGTTAGTGTATGGAAAACTTCCAATGCTCTTGATCCAGTTTGAGCTATGTACACTCTCAATAGCCTATGATCTAGATCTTGACCTAACTCTAGCACAAAAAGAAAGATTGATTAACCTATATGTACTAGATGAAAATCGATTGGTGGCCTTATCTTTGAATGAGGTGCATAAGGCATTCAACAAGTAATGTCATGACCCCACACATGTACCCTAGAAGACAAAATTCCAAACATTGTGTGAAGGACCTTATATAATTGATCAAACCCTTTCCTCTGGGGCCATGTTAATCCACAAACCTGAAAGCCCAAATAAAAAGTAGTTGGTTAGCATTGAACAAGTGAAACCTTTCCTAGAGCCAAGATAAGCTAGTGCAACCACCATCTCAATGGATGGATAACCATGTTTCATTTTTTAAATCTTCTTCTCTCAACTCAATCATGGGAGAGATGGCCATTTGTGTGAATGATCCATATGGCTTCTTAATTGTTTTACTTTTTGTTTTCCACATTTTTGATTTTACAGGTTATTTATGTTACAAATTTTTTATTTTCAAATTTTTTCTAATTTTGCACCATTGTTAGTACTTTTGAGCTTTTCTTGGTTATTTTACACTTATATATTTTACTTTTTTTTGTTTTGTTTTGTTTAATTGTGAATTTTCATTATTTTTGCTAATAAAAGTGCTTTATTGCTATAGGACACAGTGCCACTATTGCTGTTTACTAATGATGGTTTTTGCTTCATGTTATAATTGTCAATGTCTAGTTTTTATTTTTGAATTTTGATGTCTGATAACTATGACATGGTTTATTTTTCATGGAATATGTAGTAAGTCTATGTCATCCACCCACCCAATAAACTCTATGGCTTTCCTTGTTTTTGGAGTTTAAGGTCCCTTCCATTAATGAAACTTTTAATCAATTGGTAACCTTGGTAGTTCTAAAATTGGGAAATATTCAAAGGTTTATAGAGGGTGTTAGTTCAAGGGGATTCAATACTCCTTGTAATATTTTTCTTAATTGAGTGCTTGGTTGTTCTTCATGAACTTCTTACCATTCCATTCCAACCACTAATAGGAAGTCAAATAAAATATTTACATGGTATGGTTTCCATCCAAAAATTCAAAAAAAAATGATGATGGAAATTCAAAGCACATCCCTTAGAAAAATACAAGGGCTACAAGTACTAGTTATGGGACTAGAAAGACATGCACCCATGCTTGAAGATCCCCTCTAACTAAGACCCATTCTTTCTCTCACTTCCTACTTCTCTTTTCTTCTCTTTTTGGAATAGTTGTTATTTTATGGGAGCACTCTTATGTCTTGAGTGGGTCAATCGGTCTTAGATTGGTGATGCAAAGTCACTGAAAGAGGCTAGCTTTGGTCTAGACTAAGGATGCATCTTCTTAGGTCATTTTAAATGCATATTCCACAAGGGACTTATTATGACCTTAATTTGGGATTCCATCTCACCTTCTCAGTCATCCATCTATGTTTCCATAACTCACTTCACTATTAGTTTCCATGTTATGCTCAATGTCTTAGTTTGACATGTTGGAATTCTTAGATAGATTCTTTTTAGTTGGTCCTTAACCTTTCATGACCATTAATCAACTATGGGGCCCATGGACTCCTTGGTTGGGGTTATGCAATGCCAACAAGGGCATGAGCCTGCTATGGGAAGGACCCACTTGTATATCTCTTAGTTTGGTTAGTTAAGTCCCTTACCTTCGACATCGTTACAATCCTATCTTTCACATATTCCATTGTGCACACCACTCTGTGCTCCTTGAACTCTCATTTTCCATCCCATTTTTACCATTTTCCTAATTTTCTTAATTTTTGGGATTGCAACACCCTCTTTGCATATTTTCATCATGTTATGGCTATTTGGGCTTCCATTTGATCCTAATTTTATTCAAAATCACTTTGTAATTTTCAAGTTTTAACCAAGTCAATGGTGGTCAAAAACTATGTTGATGAGGCCCCATTGATGCAGTGGACCACGTTGACTAGGCCCCGTTGAAGTAATGCAAAAATATTATAAATACCACCCAACACTTAGGAATTTTTCACATTTGGTCCATAATGCCCAAGGAGTTTTTTGCAATTTTCAAAGCCTAAAACCTTCCCAAGCCTATAACTCTCATACTATTTATTCAAATCACCTTGTTCTTTGATCTTGCAATTACTAGAGATAATCTCTTAGTTGTGGGGGTAGCAAACCCCAAGGTTTTGATGATAATTTTTCAAAATTTTTTCTAACTCCCCTAAAAAATCAAGCAATAAATGCTATTAACTCATTAATTTTTGAGAATTTAACCCTTCTAACAACTTTGGTAAACCAAAGATTAAATTAGTAATTAACTACTTAATCTATCCAACCATAATCACACCTTAGCCAAATGTAACCCCCTCATAAGACAAGGTATTCCAATCATTTTAAGTTACATAATGATTACTAATCTATTATTATGTGTGATTATAGATGGCACCAAAATTGAAGAGACCGTCGGAGGAGGAATCATCACAACCATGGGAAAAGCAACCTAATGGAGGAAGAGGCCAACAAAAACATGGCCAAGAATAGGCTGAGGTAACCCATCCAACAAGACCTTTTAGAGATGAGACTAAGTTGGAATCTATCTAACAGATTCCTCAAGAGGAAGCCACATCTAAACATTCATAGTGAGGCAAAGTGTCAGTCCTTGTACTTAGATTGGAGGTCACACTCATATAGGCCTGTCTTAACATAATTGGAAGCAGTGAGGTCCAATGCTCAATTCTCTAAGAATTGAATTTTGTACCATTCCTTGAATGGGCTCTAGAAGATTTTAGAAATCAACTACAAGCCTCTCCCATGTGGTCAAGCATCACTTCCAATGGGGAGTGGTACATGAGAGAAATGTATCTCTTCTAGAATAATAGGAAAGTAGGATCCACTATGAAAATCAAGGACATCCAAGTTTCCTACTCAGTGGAGGCCATTACATAGGTCCTTAGGCTACCAGACACAAGAACACAGTTGGTAGAGTTGTCAACACAAGGTGACCCCAGAGTAAAGAAAGAGTTGATGCAACGGTGTTATCGAGTTGACTGTAAGGAGCTTGGCATGCTCACATTGGTAGAGTGAGTCTATTTTAAGATAGTGTCCTAACACCTCAATCCAACAGTGAGGCCTAGTAAGGTGACAACCTTCTCCACCCAGGCATGCACTACTTTAAATGATAAATTTACAATGAAGCTTTCATAACTAATCTATCTAGAGATAGAAAAGTGCTTCAAGGAGAATGAACATGAAAGAAAGAGCTTGTCCTTTCCCTGCTTGATCAAAAGATTATGCAAAAGGACAAGGATTTTTTGCTACACAAATGATATACTCAAGCATGCTCCTAGTGATTTTTGGGCTAAGATGATGAAGGATAAGATGCCTTCCATGATCACAGAAGAGGTGCAGCAACATCCATCTCCACCACCTACTCATGAGCAAACACTAGAGGTTTGCACTACGATTGAACGCATGCAAAAATTCTGAGAGTAGACTTTGCAACAACAAGAGTAGTAGGTAGGAACTAGTGGTGGAGATCCATCTATGTATAGACTAACCATGAGTCACCTGAGAGAAGTGGCTCATACAATCAACTAGATGGAGGGAGGTGGATCAATGTTATCTGCCCAACGAATGCAGTTGCTTGCAAGGTCAAATCCAAGTGCCTAAGAGGTGATAGTGTCTTTCTCTGAATACCATCTATTTCTAGAAATCTCTAGGAATGTCACTTCCTTTTTGATGCACTTGGAGGAGGATGAGTAGGCAACTTTAATGGTGATGCAGTAATAGGGGCAAGAGATAGCTATAGAGATCATTGTTGATTAGGTCATTGAGGCATTAAACATACATATGGCACCTAGAATAGATGTTTCTACACTAAGATATGTGCAAGCATTTGAAGGGACAATCAGTGGAAGACTAAGTGCAACCTAACATGAAGAACTGTTGGACCGATTGGTGGGAACTAGGCAATTGATTCTGGATATCTTTGATTTTCTAGATATCATCACTACAACCCAATCATAGCTTCTAGAGATAAAGGGAAAGTGCCTCATCTTGGAAGGAAACTTAAAATAGCTCAAGCACATAATCAATGCTTGGCTACCAAAGTTGCTAAATTGCATGCCCAAATTATCAACCCTACATTAACATGAGATGAAGCTTTTCAACAACTTCAAGAACAACTTAAGAAAGTTGAGGGAGAAATGGTAACATCAGTCTTTAATCAGTCCATAGTAGAAGTTGAAACTCACGTAATATAGAAGGACTTGATGTAGACTCACCAAGAAAATGAGACCTTGACTGTAGAAAACCATTACCTGCAGAATATTGATGTGCAAAAACAACAGTTAGAAGAATTTATTCATCAACAATAGGAGTAGCTTTCCAAGGAAAATGCTGAACTAAGGAGATTGGCAGTGAAGAATTGTAGCCTCTCCATGTAGGGGGTTTGCACCTTACACCAGAAGTTAGCTATTAAAATTGCTACATGGAAGAATGAGGCTGTGAAATTTTAAGAAAGTTAAAAATCATTACAAAGACCAGGTAGGCCTATAAAAGGAGGTGAATGAAAAGCATATCCAACTGGCAAAGGAAAAAGTTAATGAGGGCCTCCAGAAATTCCAACAAGGTAGAGAACAACCCATCCTCAATGGGATTGATGCCTATAACAGGGTAGAAATTTGCATGAAGAAGTTGCAAATTGAAGAGATGATGGAGTACATGGAGCTATCCAATATTCATTATGCAAACCTGGCAATGCTGACTATCAAACAACTATGGTTTGAACTTGAAAAGTAGGTGGCTAGATCGTACTTGTTGTACGAGGCCAAGTTTAAGACCCATAAAGACATCAAGCAGAAGCTTGTAGTTGCAAATGCTAAACTTGAGGTTCTCAAGGTGAAGTTCACCTACTAGAGATTAGTCATAGAGAACCTAGCAAAAAGGATGAATGACTACTGGGCACTGCAAGACATACTTCAAGCATTCAACATTGAGTGCAAGTAATTTACAATCTAGTTTTTCAATGTGAAGAAGCTCTTTTCCATTTTTTCTCATGCTTGGGATGTTCCAACCCTATCCCACATCGATGAAGCTGCATGAATCGTGAACAATCCTAGGAGTAAGGAAGAGAAAATGAGGGCATTCTTGGATGCATTTTGCATTCTACCTAAAGTAGTAGTAGCAACAGTAGGATAGCCATAGTTTCCTCTACCACCACATGTGCCTGAAGCCAATGAAGGTTCCTCAGAACCTTAGAAGCCATCACCACCTGGGACTATTTGACCTTCTCCATCAACTTCATGCCATTAAGAATGTTCCATACAGTTTTGAAGACTTATGTCATATTGTTCAATTTTGTGTCATGAACACTACAATTTTTGTAATGTGTTGATCCGTACATTGAGCACTTAGTTGTTATGTTCATTTTATCTTGTTTTTTTTTTTATGTTAGAGTCAGTCAATAATTCCATACCTTTCCAATTTTGTAAAGAACTCAAGGAAGAGTTTGCATTCAATTGTGTGGGTATGATGAGTTTTGGTTTGTCACATTGATTGGGCCCCATCGATGTAGTTTTTTACATCGACATGGCCCCATTGACTAGGCCCCATCAATGAGGTCCTATTGACTAGGCCCCATTGGCGAGGTCTTGTCAATGTAGTTAATTACGTTGATGTGGCCCCATCGATGTAGGGGTATATCCTAGTCTATAAATATGTGCTCACCAACCACATTTATGGCATGCCTTCTCATAGTAGTAGCAGAGCTTTTGTAGTTTTCCCATTTAAGAGTTAGAATATTTTCTTGAGTGTCCATAGTAGAAGTCATTGAGTGTATAGATCTTTATTTGAGCATTGTTATACCTAAACATGATAGTGTGTGAAACAATAAATATAAGATTTTTGATAAACCTTGTAGTATTCTAGAAAAATTAAATATTTCATTTATCCATTTAATTTTTTTAATTATTTATTAAATATTTTCTAGTAATTAAGCTAATGAAGTAATTAAGCAAGATAAGCTAGATAGATTAAACACATAAGTATGACCACTTTGAGCGTAGCAGGTATTCACTTCGTAATCCTAGCAACGTTATTACTTGGTACACCTTGTAGCGTAGCGCTTGGTAACCTAGTAGTGGATATGTGGGTTCATGACATGTGCAAAAAGTGGGATTAGATGCTTATGTTAGGACTACTTTGATACGAGTTAATTAGTTAATCCAATTACTTTATCTCTCTTTAAATACCAAAACCATAACATAAAAAATGATAAAGATCAAATTCCTCAATTACACTTAACCATACTAGTGTACGTCATACGTGTAATTGGGAAGACAATGAATGACCTTAAGG
>MNCI01016220.1:5231-18572 GCA_015680685.1 Gnetum montanum | reverse complement strand
CATATGATAAGAACTTGATCTAACCAAGGGTATGAGTAAGGTAAAGAGCTATTAAGAAGTTATGTGAATATTTCAATAATTTCATACCATCATTGATTGTAGATGGTCCCAAAGAGACCACCAAAAGAAGGGCTTTCACAACACAAAAGTTGTAAAAGATGCAACTCCAAGCATCTCCATTATGGCCCACACTAACCAACAGTGGTGAATGGAACTTAGGAGAAATGTACCAATTTTGGTAAAATAAAGAGGCCAATGCAATAGTTGAAATTGAAGGAGTCTTTATTCCATACTTAATAGAGAGCACATATGGAAAAAGAATATATGGACAAAAGAGAAGAAACTTTCTAGAAGACTAATGACAAGGGAAAGAAGCTAATGGAAGAGCCACCACTACCTAAAATATGAACTAAATCAAGCTAGTTCAAATTTTGTTTTTGTGTTTTCATGTAACTATGTCATTTTTGTACATACCACTACAGTACTTAGAGTTAATTAATAATCTTAAACCTTTCCACTTTTGTAAGAAGCTTGATCCTATTTTGTTCACTCAAGGATGAGTTTTTGGTAAGTTGTGGGGGTATGATAAAGTGTAAATTAGCTATTTACGATGTTATAGATGCTACATTGCATCTATGATGTTGTAGATGCAATGTCATAAATGCAATGTTGCAATTATAATAAATGCCTATAAATATAAGACTCCCACCATGTATTGGACACCTTTGCATCATTTAGTAATAGAACTCTATTAGTTTATTTTTGTAACTTAGTAATAGAGTGAATTCCCACAGTGTGGTGTTGAGTAGTTATATAGAATCTTTATTTCAGTGAATTGTACTTGATCATAGTTCATGTTCAGAGATAAAGATTGAGATTGCTTTTCATCATTGCAACATTTACTTAGTTTACTATTTTACTTAGCATAGTTTTTACTATTTTCTTAGTTTAATCATTTACATTTCCAAGTATTTTATTTTACTTGTTCATTAGTAAAGAAAAATGAATACAACTAGTTTCAAGTATTTAGGTGTAAATGTTTGGTAATCCCAATAATATTATTGCTTGGTTCACCTAGTAGCACAATGCTTGGTAACCTAGTAATGGTTACATGAGCCTAAGATGTGTATAGTAAGCTAGGACCATATGCTCATTACTCTAGACTAGAGTAGATTTACATTACCATAATTACTTAGACTTAGGATTAAATTTCATTCCCAATTATGTTTATCACTAGGAGTAAAATGGAACTAACAATATCAATTATCATATGCCTCACTTTGGACTAAACCATACTTGACAAAGCTATCACTAGTCCAAGTGGAAAGACAACATCCTATGATCAATGCTTAACAATCTAGCTGCCACAACTAGTTCCATCCACAAAATTTAACCAAATTATGCATGAATGCTTGTGACTCATATGGTTAGGTGTAGGGGTCACTACCCCACACACTTCCACAAAATGAGAACTAAGATGTATAGTATGTGGATTTAAAGCCTAAATTCTGCATGTTGTCTCACATGCTGTCACAACATGTGAGGCTAAAATGTATAGCATGTAAGATAAAAAGGTTAAATTTTTTGTAGTGTGTGGAGCATTTTTAGCCCTCACATGATAGCATAAATGGAATTTACAATGTGTGGATTAGAAATCTCATTTTTTACATTGAAAATTACTTAAAATTCTACCAATTAAAGGCCACAAGGTAGGATTCTTGGTGGGAAAATAAGGTAATTATTTTTTCCTTTAGATCTCCACCAAATTAAAATGAAAATCCTAGCCATGGGCTTTCATTTGTAATATGAATTTTCCTTGAGGTTTTTCATTGGCTCCTCTTTGTTGGTTTTTTGAAGATTGACCCAAGACACATCAATAAAGAATGTGAAAAATTGTTATAGGTTCAACACCAATGCTTGCTCTTCACACTTGATTCTGTAACTATCATCTCATACCAAGAAGTGCTCACTGATGAGTGGTGAGGTACCCCTACACTCAACCATAAGAATATGAGAGTTTCATGCATGATCTGGTTGAACTCCAAAGACTAAGTGCTTATGCACCTTAATGGAACACTCAAGGTTAATCAATCGTTGTCTTCCCAAACTTACTTGTACTGTCATAGTTGTATGGTTAAGTAAGCTTGAGGTATATGATTTTTATAGCTTTTTTATTTTTTATGTGTTCTGCTAATAAAGGAGAGGGAGAGGGAACTAAGTGGCTAACTTACATTAACTATTCATTAACTAGTTTCTAAATGTTCCTAACACCAGTATCCATTCCCACTTGTCGTACACATCTTGAACTAGTGCAACATTATTGCAATTACCAAACGCTAATTGTTACTAGGTTACCAAGCGCTACACACATGCTTGAAGCAGTCGTACTAAGTGTACTTAACTAAGGGGGTTGAAGGTTGAGAGAAATATTAATTAACTAGGAAAGTGTTAAAAAATCATTAATTACTAATTAGCTTAAGCTATATGTTGCAAAGTTTGTCATAAAGTTTGATGTTGCAAAACGAAAAAAGGAAATAGTTAAAGAAATTTGTAAAACAAAAATATGTAAAACAAAAACTTAAAAAAAGAAACTGAGGGCCTCAAATGGTTAGCAGAGGTGGCCATCTCCCCCATGACTGAGTTGGAAGGAGGAGATCTGAAATAGTAAGTAGGGCTGTCCCTTCTTAGAGGTATTATGTGCACTAACTATTCTAAATTCATGGAAGGGTTTGATCTGTTGCACATTGACTAATAATCTCTTATCAGGGCTCTTCAATTTGTATATGGTCATGGCCCTAGAAGGAAAGTTTGTATGAATAATGTAAGGTCCTTTCCATAGTATTAGAAATTTTGTTCATTGTGGCACATGTGTGGGGTTCTAGTAGAGAACCTTATCTCCTAGTTGATACTTAACCTTTCGAATCTTCAAGTTATGATGTTGCTTGTTATATGCCTTGTGTAACTCATTTGATGATAGGGCAGCTAATCGAATTTCATCTAGCATGTTTAAAGTTGTCAACCTTTGTTTTTGTGCTAGATTAAGATCAAGGTGGAGGTTACAAGCCATTGATAGTGTACGGAGCTCGGTTTGAATTGGAAGTGTGTGGAAGATTTCTGTACACTAACTCATAGAGAGAGTAGCCTATAGGGAGTTTTTAGGTGGATCAGTATGCCCATAGAGCATCATTTAGTTTAGTGCTCCAATCTCACCTATACTTGCTAATTGTTCTAGTTAATATTTTACTGATCTCCCTATTGGTGACCTCAGCTTGTCCATTAGATTGGGGGTGGTAAGTTGTAGTCAATTTATGTTCAACCCCTAAGCGTTGCATTAACTTTTGAAAAGTTGCACCTATGAAGTGTGTTCCATTATCTAAGATAAGTGCACATGGCACACCAAACCTATTTATTATTTGTTATTGCATAAATCATGCAGTTGTAGATGATGTGCAATCTATAATAGCAGATGCTTCAACCCATTACATTAGATAGTCTATGACAACTACAATGTAAGCTTTTCCATTGGACATTGGTGTAATGGGCCCCATAAAGTCTATTCCCCAAATGTCGAAGGGTTCTAATGATTGAATCCATTATTGCAGATTCTCCATTTTAGCAATCATTTCCCCATCACATTGACAATGCTCACAAGATTAGACAAATTGATGGGCATCTAAAATAATTTTGGCTAGTAATATCCTACAAGCAAGATCTTAATAGTTGTTCATCTCCCCACATAGTGATCCCCATAAGGGCCCTCATGAGCATCTTGGAGAACTCTTAGTTGGTTTACCTCAGGCACGTACCATTGAACCAAGCCATCAGGACACAATTTATAAAATTGTCCATTGATCTCCATGAAGGACTTGGCTCTGTGAAGAAACTGTTGTTTCTTCCTAAAGTCCAACTCCTGTGGTGTTTGTTGAGTAAGGAGATAAGTGAGAATGCTACTATACCAGTTTGTCTCCATGGGTTGGTTATTCACTACACCGAAAAAGAGGGCTTCATCAAGAAAATGATCAGACATTATATATTCATCCTCTTTGTTATCCTAGTGCAACTAAGATAAATGATCTACAACTACGTTCTTGGTGCCTTTTCAATCGATCATTGTTAGATCGAACTCCTATAGGATTACCAGCCATCATATAATATGAGGGCTAATCATTGGCTTGTTCATGAAGAATTAGATTGCACTATGATCCGTGTGGATGAACACTTTGTAACCTAACACATAGTGCCTAAACTTATCCAGTGCAAACACTACAACCATTAATTCTTTCTCTATAGTTATGTAGTTAACTTGTGCACCCATGATACTTATACTTGCATAGTCGATGTAGTAAGGGCATTTTTGGTCATCTAATTATGTAAGTACGGCTCCTAAAGCATAATTGGATGCGTCAGTCATGATGTGGAATGATCGGGACTAGTCAGGAGCTTGTAGAATGAGAGTTTCTACTAGCTTTTGTTTTAGGGTTTGGAATGCTCGTTCACATTCTCTAGTCGACTCAAAAGGTACATCCTTCTTTGTTATCTCTACCAATGGTTTGGAAATCTTAGAGAAGTTCTCAATGAATCTCCTATAGTAGCTCATGTGTCCAAGGAATGACCGAATGTCTTTGACCATTTTCAATTGACGGGTGATTCCTTGGATGACCCTAATTTTATCTAGGTCTACCTCTATTCCTACATGTGAAACCTTATGCCCAAGTACTATGCCTTCTTGGACCATTAAATTGATTTTTTGCTAGTCGAGCCTTAAATTGGTTTCTACGCATCTTTAAATGGATTTTCTTCTAGTTAATCCTTAAATTGATTTCTACGCATATTTTCAGCACTTGCTCTAATCAGTCCAAGGCTTGATCAAAACTTGTTCCATAGGTGGAGAAGTCATCCATAAAGACTTCCACTCCATTCCCTATCTGCTATTGGAATATGCTTAGAACTAGGTGTTAAAATGTGGCAAGAGCATTACATAAGCCAAAAAACATTTGTTTATACACAAATGTTCCCCAAGGACTGGTGAACATTATCTTGGTTTGGTCCTTTGGGGCTATTTGTATTTGGTTGTATCCACTATAGTCATCCAGAAAACTATAATAGCAATGCCCTGCTATGGTGTCTAAGACTTGGTCAATGAATGGCAATGGAAAGTGATTCTTAAATGTTTCCATGTTCAGCAGCCTAAAATCTATGCACACCCTCCATTTGCCTTCCTTTTTAGGCATGATCACCAGAGGGCTAATCCATTCACTATCAGCAATGGGATATATGAACCCAGCCTTAAGAAGTTTTTCTATTTCTTCTTTTACTACTTGCTTCAATTTTGGATTCAATTACCTCTGCGGTTGTTTTTGAAGTTTTATGGAGGGATCAGTGTAAATCCTATGCTGGCATATCCTAGGATCTATTCTAGTTAATTTAGGATATGACCAGGCAAAGGCTTTTGACCACTTGTTTATTGCCTTCAGCAATCTTCCTTTTTGTTTGAAAGAAAGTCTTGCGTTGATGATTACTAGTTTTCCATTTTCAAGAATCATATATTCCAGACTAGTTGGCAATGGTTTTAATTCTAGGGGCTCTTGTTTTAATTTTTCAAGAATTTCCAGCTTCCCCCAGTTGATGTTTTCAAGGTTAAGACTTGGATGTTGGTAGCAGACTTGCTCTAGTGCATCTATGCTTTCAATGTAAGCGCAAGTTATTCTCTTAGTTAGTTCCATGCATATTAGTGAGTTGCTCTCTTGATTAGCTATCAACCACTAGGTGTCTTCTTGTCATGTGGCTGCTGCATACAGGCACTTTTGTATGTTAATGTCTTGTTCACATCGGTTGCATGCAGGCAATTCTAAACTTTGCACAACCAATGATCTCTACACGTAATTGCACCCTGTATCACTATATGCGATGCATGGAACCTTCTTCTTCTTGATCTTTCCAAAAGTGTTCTCCTTAAATATTTCCAAGGAAAGATCACAGATTCCTAGGCATGAATCTCTAGTACTTATCCATGTTCTTCCCATTATTATTGGGAAGTCCCCTTTACCGTTATTCACTTGTATCACTAGGAAATCAGCTGGGTACAACCACCCACACACAATGGTGATAATTTCCTCCACTAGTCCCAAGGGAATAGTGATCGACTGGTTAGCTAGCTCTAGGTGAATATTGCTCTTCTTTAATGGAGGCAGGTTTTAGGCTTTGTACATTTCTTATGATATTAAGTTGACTCCAGAAGCTGAATCCAGAAGAGCTTTGCATGGCTCATTTCTAGCAATTTGGAGATAGATTAGAGGGCTTCCAGGATTAGAGAATTTCCTGGGAAGGTGGCCAACCTTAATCCAGTCAGTAACGGCATGTGTTAACATAACCGTATGTGTTGAGCTCGGTGTTTGGTTCAAAGGGAGCTCTAAAGCCTTGTTTCATGGGGAGGTGTTCAGAGGTTTAACTGCTTGTGGTTGTAAGGGCTTGGTTGGACTATTGGTTCTAAAGAAAGGTCTTTTCTTCATACGGTTGTTAGAACCAATAGTGGGTTGAGGGTTTACAGCCCTTGTGGCATTGCATTGCTATGGTTGAGTAGAGAGTTCCCCTTGCATTGTTGGAGCGGGTGGTAATGGAGCTATTGGTGTGAGAGCTGCAAATGGATTTGAAGGATGATATATTTTTGGGTTACCTTCCCTAGGAGAAGGAGTTCTATAATGCTCACGTGCTTGGTAGTGATGTTGTGGTGTAACGTGACTAATAGAGTCATGTGGAGAGATTGGATGCTGCACATAGTAGCCATATGGGTCAGGTTGCCGGTATGGGTATTGTTACCTTGGTGGTGGCATCCCCCATGATTTTGGGTAGTGCCACTGTTAATGTTGCTCAACGGGTTGTGGTGGAGTTCCACTTGGATAATATGTTGAAGGTTGATGGAATTGCCTTTGGTTACCTTGGGGATAAGGTAACTGTAGGGGTGCTTGCCATTTATTTAGTTGTGAGTTGAGTGCATACATCCCAGACTCTTGTAGATGTGAGATCACTAGGTAACATTCCTTAGGATGGTCGTATTGGCATATCTCACATCCACTATCATTTTCCATGTCTGAATCCACAACCTCTTCTGTGATGGCCATTTTCCCCTTACCCTTGTTATGTGCATTTTCCACTTCTCTCTTTTTCTTTTTGTCATAGTCACTACCTCGCTCCCTAGACTCCTCTACAATTTTAAGAACAATTTCAAACCTACTATCCAGGAAGTTCCACATTTGTTCTACCTTTGTCAATAGTTCTATTGTTAACTTTTTGAGAGGAAAATTTTTCCTATTCACCATCTCTTTGAGTGGTGACTCTTCTTCCTCCTTACAAAATCTCACTCCCCTTTTTCAGAGGGAAGGATCTCAGTTGTATTCTTCCATACTTTCTCTCTTTCATAGCTCACCTTCTTCTTTGGCTACTTACTCTAGCAGTCTATGAATTTGATGAGACCTAAGCTCTAATAACATTCCTTGGGCGTACGTCCCAAGGGTTCTTCTTGTTTCATGCCTAAGTCCATCGACGAGATGGTGTAGTTGATCCCGTTGTGAATAACTATGGCCAGGGCAACGATGTAACAGTGCATAATAGCGGCCCATGGTAGCATCCAAGGGTTCATGATTTCCTTACTTCCATCCTTGGATTTTCTTCTACAGGTTAGAAACTTGGGAATATGTTTGGTACTTATCATTGAACAGTTCTAACATTGTACTCCACCTTCGAATAGATTCCGGTTCTAAGGACCAATACTAGCTTTCAGCTTCTTTCACTAGTGTCCTTGGGAAAAACTTCAGTTTTTGCCATTTGTTTTCTATTTTTTGCAAGGCACATGAATCATGGAATGCTTGTAAATGATTTTGAGGATTAGCATTGTATCCCCCTTCAGATCGTGGGATTTTATTCATGTCTAACCTCTTGATCCTACTATCCTTTTGGTGCCTTGTTGGAACTCTTACGGCTTTTGTTATATCTAGCATGCTTCTAGTTATGAGTAGGGGTTCTCCATGATCATCTTGTTCATAGTGTTTATGGTGTCTATGCTGTTCCCTACTCTTCCTTCTTCTATGCCTTGATTCCTTACAGTGCCCTCATCCTCGTTCTCAACTGTCTCGTCAATGTCTTTCACTTCGTTTTCCCTTATCCTCACGATTGGTTTTCCTATGAATGCATCTGGACATTGAAGGAGAGGGTGAAGATGATGATGAAGGTGAAGAAGAAGGAGAATCATCGTCATGATGGTGTTTTCTACCTTCTCTTCAATGGTCTTAGCCTCGATCGTGATCATGATTAGAACGTCTACCCTTATCGTGTGTTCGTGTTCCCTTGTTGAACACTTTGTGTTCATGGGTATCAGAACTAGGGTTGTGAATAGTGGAGTGAAGGTACTAATGCATCACCTCCTGACCAATGTTTGCTGGAGGAACATCATTTTTTGGGAAACCTGTTGAAGTAGGTTCACCATCCTCAATTTCGCTCGAAATGTGTAGAGCATCATGGGGCCATTTACCCTTCAAGGATGTATGGTATCTCTCCTGTCGCAAGTCTCTTTGATGTTGCGCTTCTATGGGATGATAGTCCCTTGAGTCATGATCACATGCAACGTATTCTACATATAAAAGAGACATTCCTATTCATGTGAGAGCACAAAGGAGCATGTTGGGAACTGATCGGTTTAGAGGCAATACTATGTTATCCTCCAAGTCTCTCTAACGCAGTTGTTCATCTTGGTGGAGAATAAACATGAAATTAGGTACATACTCATCAGAATGACTATATACCACACGAAACTATTAAGAAATTGGCGGATCCTAGTTATGTGTATTATGTCGCTGACTACCTCTTGTGTTAGTCCTAGGCGGTGAAGTGCTCTTATGCGAAGAAGAAGACATCTTGTCTTGTTTTATGTGCAATGTACTATTGTCTTGTCTTTCTTTGATTAACCCTAAGGGTTCGTTCTAACATTCCAATGATATGAATGATTTCCTATGTTCTACGTAGTGCACAAACAACTAAGTTCCCAAAAACGGTGCCAATGATGAGTGGCGAGGTACCCCTACACTCAACCATAAGAATACGAGCATTTCATGCATGATCCAGTCGAACTCCAAGGACTAAGTGCTTATGTGCCTTAATGGAACACTCAAGGTTAATCAATCATTGTCTTTCCAAACTTACTTGTATTGTCACGGTTGTATGGTTAAGTAAGCTTGAGGTATATGATTTTTTATAGCTTTTTCATTTTTATGTTTTCTGCTAATAAAGGAGAGGGAGAGAGAACTAAGTGACTAACTTACATTAACTATTCATTAACTAGTTTCTAAATATTCCTAACACCAGTATTCGTTTCCACTTGTCGTGTACATCCTGAACTAGTGCAACACTACTAGGATTACCAAACACTAATTGTTACTGGGTTACCAAGCACTACATGCATGCTCGAAGTGGTCGTATTGAGTGTACTTAACTAAGGGGGTCAAAGGTTGAAAGAGATATTAATTAACTAGGAAAGTGTTAAACAATCATTAATTACTAATTATCTTAAGCTGTATGCTACAAGGTTTATCATTAAGGTCATCTATATTTCCATGCACAAAATTTTGCTCAGGTACAATTGCTCGAATAAAGATATGTTCACTCTATGACTCCTAGTACGGGCACACAGAAATAATTCTAACTCTGGAATGACAAAACTGCAAGAGTCTAGCTAAGGGTCTAACTCTAATTGCCTTGGAACCAAGGGCACTTCCTCTTATTGATAGAAGATGAGGTAGGACACGATATCACATATGCAATATTGCATGGTGGATTTGATATCGCGTACATGATATTGCGGCTCATCACTCACAAAGGTGAAATAAGGTCATGATAGGATTTTGAGAGTTTGAGATGTGATGTTAGCTACATGGGTTATCTGAGGATGGTCACATGGGATAACAAAAAATTTCAAATGTGTTGACATTATAGTTATGGCATGAAAGTGACATGCTTGTTGATTTGAAGAGTTCTTTATGCTTCGTACTAGGTGACATTTAGAGAAATTAGCATCTTGTAATAGGCTTCTTTGATCACTTGGCTCTCTTTCTTTTCTTATTTTTTCTATGAGAGAGCCATCAAATTGTTTGACTGAAGGCTACATTGGCCTTTTTACTTTCTTGGCACTTTTATCCCATTTGTATTTTTTTCATAAGAGTGAAATCTTCATTGGGCTTTGTTACCAAGGCTGAATTTTCATTTTTCACACTGAATGAGATGTATTACATTTAGTGAACTTGGTTGACAAAGCACATTGAAGGAGATGTCACATGATCATGGTTCATGAGTGTCAAACATTGGTTTTCATTGTTAGCAAAGAAAGGAGGGTTGCGGTTTGGTTATGAGGTTATGGCTTGGGAGGGGTACCAGTGATGACATGAGGTAAGCACTATTAATAAGATCAAATAAGCTAATTGAATCTCATGTATAAAGATCATATGGTAACTCAAATTTTGTAATGAATCATGCTCTTGCAATGACTCCGAGTTCATCTTGCAAGCACAACTCCAAGAGGATAACCAAAAAAGTCAAAGCATACATGTCTTTACAAAAGGCTACAAGTGAATATAGGTCATTATCATTGGTAGAACATGAGACCTTTATTTCATGGCTCATAAATTTATACAATGTTTGTAGTTTTTTAAGATGCCAAAAAAAAGGTATGAGATCATGCAAGCTTGTTTGTTGTAGACCACAATAGTTATCAATGTCATTTTTCTATTCAAACCTATAAACAAAGACAAATAAAACTAAAAGCAAACATGTTAATGTTAGATGTCATTAAGGTCATGTAAAGGAATTACTATTTTCTTGTAGGGATTTGATGATGTCTTGGGAAAACTAAGGTTCTAGTGAGGAACTTGGTTTCAGGGTTTTCCTCTCACTTTTGTGAATTGAAATAGGGAATTCAACCAATCCTTTGTGATGTTTCCAGCCTCTAGGACAAAAGTTGTTAGGCTATTCCAAGGCATTAAAGCTATATGGTCAAAAGGCTTCTAGTCTCTTGGTTTAGGCATTCTAGGGTAACTTGATTGAACAACATCACCATAAGGGTCTACTTGGGCTCTAAGGCTAGTTGAATTACTTCCTCATCTTCATAGCTTCACTTTGCATACCAACATAAGCATATTAAGTGACATTTGCATGATACAATTATTAAACAATGCTAAAATAATGCAAAATATTGTAATAATAAAGAAAAATAAGGTCAAAACAAAGTAAGACAAGGATAAAGAAAGCAAGGTAGGGTCACTATAAGGCAAAGCAAGGTAAAACTAGGCAAAACAAGGTATAATAAGGTTACAACAAGGAAATATATGGTTAAGAAAGGTTAAGACATGGTCAAAGCAAGGTAAAATGAGGTAGAAGTAAAGTAGAAACAAGAAAAAATGAAGTACAAATAAGGTTAAAACAAAAAAAATATATGGCAAACAAGGTTAAACTAGGTCAAATGAAGCAAGCAAGGTCAAAATAGTGTTAATTGATTAATATTATTTTTTGAGTTATTTTGTAGTTAGAATAGGCAAAAATCTAACAAAATAGGCTATAAATTGTTAAAATGAGCAAAAATAAGATATAAATTAGCAAAATAATGAGTTTTCATGGTTAAACTAGCTTAGGAAAGAAAGTTTTAGGCCTAAGTACAATGTATCTAGTTTTCTCACAAAAAGCATATGGAAAAAATTCTCTCTCTTTTCAATTTTTATTTCCATGTTTTGAGGGGTCCACTAGGCAACTTATGGGTAAGTTTGGGGAAGGAAATTAGTTATTTTTTGCCCCACATGTTTCCTCGCTTGCCACCCCATATGGGTCAAAATAGTAATTTTAATATGCCACATGCTACCCCATATGCTACCATATCATGTGGAACTTGGATTCTCAATGTGTGAGTTAAAATAGTAATTTCTATGTGCCACACACTGCCCTACAAGCTACCATATTGTGTGTGACTTGGATTCTTAGGGTGTGAATTAAAATAGCAAGTTTCATATGTTACATGCTACCTTGCATGCTACCATAGTAGGTGGGACTTAGATTCACAATGTACCACTTAAAATAGTAATTTCCATGTGTCACACGCTACTTCACATGCTACCATAAGGTGTGGGACTTGGACAGATAAACTACCATTTTGTTTGCGTCCAATTGCCTAAACTTATGGAATAAGACCCGAACATCCTGGATGAAAATAGAGCAAGAAAGTTGGGAAAGACTGGAAAGATCACTTCTATTTTCAGTCAATCTTCATGGAAGAAAAGAGATAGTGCACAAAGTAGAAGGAGGTCAGGAATCCGATGGTGCTAGTGGACAGAATAATGGCAATGCCAAGAATAGCACACAACGGCAAGTGAAAGGGGGATGCCGTGTAAGTGGAAAGAACAACAACACGAACAACAACGATTTTAGTGTAGCTGGGTGACAGGCAAGCGAGGCATGGGAGGGGTGATAGTGGCGAGGGTTGTCGTTCATGGACTACATCTCGCGCTTGATCATGGTTGTCATCACGCGGATCACCATGCACTGCAGTTGTAGATCCACTGTAAAATCAGGCCGGAGAAATTGTTGTCAGAGAGATCGAAACTTCCAAGGATAAAATGCCAATTAGATTCTTTCCAGAAAGATTTAGCTTGGTCACAAATTTTTGACCAGAATTGCTGTTGCAGGAAATGCCGGTGAACATGCAGAAGTTCTGGACGGATTTGAAAGTGAGAAGCACCGAGATTTGTGTGTTTGCTGAGTTTCTCAAGGTTGCTGCGGTGATCATGGCAGCAAATGCCAGCCAAAAGAGCACCACTACCTCTATAGCTGCAACAGTGCCTTGTAGAGCGGCCATAATAAACAAATTGAATTACTACTACAAAACCCTGTGTAGATGCTTACTGAGCATGCATTGCAGAGCAGGGGAACTCTCTTTATCAGAGATAAAGAGATGGATAGAGAATAGAGAGCATAAGCACGGTATTTTTCTGAAAGTGAAATGGGGAAGGGTGGGAGGGATTAAAGAGAGAAAGAGGGTCTTTCTATTTTCTTTAAAGTTACAGTAAGAGAAAGCTTACGACGTAGACACATATAGGCAAGGGTTGCTCTCGTGGGGCTAGCCAGCCACCACCTTGGTTCCATGAAAATGCCAAGCAATCATGGCATCTTGCCGGTATGAGAGAAGGACCAACGAAAGAGCCAGCAAGCAAGCCGACATGGTTTAATCATGGCAGGACTTGTGCAGCGCAATTCGGGCTGCACAGCTCCTAACAAGCCTGCACAGCCCACTGCAGGGCCTACGCAGCCCTCTGC
>MNCI01016210.1:0-23996 GCA_015680685.1 Gnetum montanum | reverse complement strand
AATGTAGATAAAACCAAATTGATAATCTAGGGTATAAAAAATAACAGTTATAACTTTCATTTTGAAAGAACTAATGTGAAAATAATAGATTGTTTTAAATATTTGAATCTCAACTATATGAACAATTACATGTGGGGGAAGTGCATCAAAGAAAAAATAGTATAAGGTTTCAAGACTTTATATGCTTTCAAAACAAGTGCAAGGATTTAAGCCTATGGGCTTGGAAGGTTAGATAATAAATTTTTCAAACTAAAATCTATCCTATTGGATTGTATGAATGTGTTATTTGATGACTTGGACTTGGTGCTAAACATTGGAAAGATATTGAAAAAGTAAAACAAATGTTTCTTCTTGATAATTTAAAGGTAAAGATGCAAACACCTTAATGTAATTAGGTGAATGTGATTTGTTACCTTTAGAAGAAGAAGGCTTATGTCAATTCATTACATTCACTCATAGCTTACATAGTTCAAGGTAAGATAAAGTCTCTAAAGTAGTTGATGAGTAGCATGTATCTCCTATGTCCAACCATAGAATTCACAAGCATGCACTAGCGATCTAGTCAAATTCTATGGACTTTAGTTCCTAAGCTACATATAGTCTTAAACTAAGGGCAAAGGGTTGTATGATTGTTTTCTTCCTAACTCACACTTGTGCTATTAGTTCGTATGTTAAATGTGAGTTAAGGCACAAGATGTGTATTTTTCTAAGTATTTTTATATGTGCTTTATCCCAAGGCTAGCTAAGTAAATGAAGATTTAATAATCAACTATTTAACTACTTAGCTAATCTAGTAACTAATTATTCTAACATAAGTAGCCACTACCACTTAGCATACACATCTCAAACTAGTATCAATGCTACTAGGTTACCAAGTGATGATTACTGGGTGTACCAAATGGCCACTACTAGGATTACCAAGTGTAATACGTTACGTTCAAAGTAGTCATACTTACGTTTTTATGGTTAAGTACATTAATTAACTAAAGTCATAAGGGTAAATTGCATTGAAAGTAAAGTATAAATAGTAAATATTAAACTCTTCCAAGTGCTACAATGAATATAAAAAATCTCAACTTTATTATTATTCACATCATGTGTTTAGGTACATGACGTTCGAATAGAGTACTATACAATCTCTTTAATTCATACTGTAGGTGCTCAAAATGATATATTAAAAATAATATAAAGCCAAAATTTATTAGAAGGTCTTAGTTTAAGAATAAGCCTTAAAATTTTATAAAGAGGGAACCTAAATGTTGGAATTGTGGTAAAGTTGGTCATATAAAGAAAGATTGTTGATGAGTGGCAAGGTACCCCTACGTCCAACCATACGAATCATAGGCATTCACGTGCAACTTGATCGAATTCTGTAGACTGCAAGCACTTGCATACACTGAACTCTAGCTAGCAAGACTTAGTTAGAATGGTCGTTGTCTTCCCAACCTCACTTGTGGTGTTCTAAAGAAATGGTTAAGTGAGATTGAGGCAAATGAATTTTATTGGTTTTCTTTTTATCTTTTAAAGTCTAATTCTTTAATTGTAGGGAATGAAAAGTTGTATAATCTATAATTATTCTACCCTATCACTTAACTCTTCCTAGCATAAGCAATTGATCCCATCGTCTGTGCACATCCTGAGGATACCCTAACCACTACTGGGCTACCAGACATTAAGCGTCACTAGGTTACCAAGTGTTTGATTTATGTTCAATATGGTCATGCCTATGGTTCTCATAAAATATGAAAGGAAAATAACTGTAAAATGATAACAATAAAAGCTTTTGAAATTATTAAAGCATTGAAATATTAAACTATTAAAATTCTTAAGTGATGAAATCCAAATGCTACAAGGAATGATCAAAAAGCTCATCTTTATTATCGATCACACCAATGGGCTCAGGTACATTAACACTCGAATAAAGAGCCATACACCTTTCTCACACCTGCTATAGGCACTTAGAAAATATATTCTAACTCTTATGGGAACAAACTACAAGAGTTTAGCTACAACTACTCCAAAATATGCCTTAAATGTTATGGGTGCACATATATTTATAGCAAGAGACACACTCTGCGTTAATGGGGTCGCGTTAATGCATGGGCGGATACGTTGATGGGGTCACATTAATGTAGCCATATCAACAGGGCTCCGTTAAGGTGGCCCAATCGACATATCAACTGAACACTTCATCATACCCCCACAACTGAGTGAAAATTCGTCCTTGAGTTTATTACAATTTGGAAGGTACGACGTTATTAATTGAACATATGGCGAAACGTATTCACACATACTAACTCTATTAACATATGAAGTGCCTAGGTGTACAGAAAAAATAAATTACAAAATTATGGTGTTCAGAGAAAAAATTGAACACCCTACCAAAAAATGCTCAAGTTGCTAGAGAAGGTCATAACATCCCTGGAAGTGGTGGTTTTGACGAGCCTTCACTAGCTTCTGGTGCATGTGGCTATTGTGGCATTGATGATGGTTGCCCTGCAGTAGCTACAACTTCTAGAGGTAATCGAAAAGCCTCCAACAATGCCCTCATTTTATCTTCTTTGCTTTTGGGATTGTTCACTATCTAGGTAGCTTCACCAATATGTGTCGAAATAGGAACATCCTAAGGACATGGAAGTGTAGGAAAGAGTTCCTTCAAATTGACAAACCAAGTAGTGAATTATTTTCATTCGATGTCGAACACTTAGATCGATGTATATAGCTACTGTTAGTCATTCATTCATCGGGCCAAGTTCTTTCCAACCACACGTTGTTCTTCAAAATGAGTGTGAAGAGCTTCAAGTTCCACATTGGCTATTTCTAGCTTTTGCTTTGTCTCTTTATGTGCTTGAAACTCACCCTCGTATAAATGATACGAGGTGGCCACTTGTTTCTCCAAGTTTGACCATGGCATTCTAGCTATTAGCATTACTAGGTTTGCATAACAAAGATTGGCTAACTCCATCTACTCCATCATCTCTTCAATCTGTAGCTCCTTGAGACAGATCACAACCTGGTTGTAGGCATTCAATCCATTAAAGATGGGCTACCATACCTCACCTTCTTCCTTGAGCTGTTGGAGTGCCTGGTCCATTTTAGCCTTTGTGACTTGAATCTCTTTTTTGTTGACTTCCTTTTGTAATCCCACTTGGTCCCTATAGTGACTTTTAACACGTTCAAACTTAAGGGTCTCATTTTTCCAAGTGCCAATTTAAATTGCTGATTTTTGTTGCAAGGCTTGAACTTCCTCCATAGATAGATTATGATTTTTAGCTCTCAATCTCCTCACATTAGTGTTTACCTTGACTAGCTTCTCCTACTATTGATGGATGAATTTTTTCATGTGTTGATTCTCCACACCAACATTGTGTAGGTGATGAACTTCTGTAGTCAGCTTGACATTCTCCTGGTGAACCTTTGCCAAGTCCTTGTTTAGATGATAAGAATGAGCATCTATTAAGGACTTGTCAAAGATTGGTGACTCTCGCTCAACCTAAACCATTTGAAGTTTAATTTGAAGTTATTGAAAAGCTTCATCCTTGGTGAGTTCATGGTTGAGAAGAGCTGGATCAACAAGTTGGGCCCTTAATTGTGAGACTTCCATAGCCAAGCGTTGATGATATGCTTGTGCCACTTTAAGTTGTCCCTCCAAGTTGAGGCACTTGCTCCTTGTTGAAAGTAGCTCCAACTGGGTCATAGTAATGTTGTTCTAAATATCAAAGACATTCGAAAGCAGTTGCCTGGTTCCCATGAATTTGTCCAACAACTCTTCATGTTGGGCTATGTTGATCCTGCTACATGAAGTTCTTGCAAACATCTGTACATCTTCAAGTCCATGTACATACAATTCAACACTATAGGTGCATTAAGTGCTGTAGTAATTGTATTAGCAACCACTTCAGCCACAACTTCTTATCCTTAGTGTTGCATTACCAGGATAGTCACCCCCTCAAAATCCTCCAAGCGGACTGAAAAAGTAGCGACATTTCTTGAAATTTTAGGAAACAACTATTGGGTGGACACCATTACTTCTCGAACACTAGGATCAATTCTAGCAAGCACTTGTGCTTGGGTGATAGAAAACATCAACCTTTCTCTCTCTAGTAGACTCATTGATGGAGCCACTTGCTCAAGATGGCTCATCACAGGGTTGATAGACTGAAGGGTCATCTCCTCCACTAGTTCCTACTAATCACTCTTGTTGGCTCAAGAGTGATTGTCGGATCTCGTGTATGTGTTTTGCATTTGTCTACAAGCTTGACCTTGTTGCTGACATAAGCAATGGAGGTGGTTGTTGCTCTTCCTTGAGTTGTGTTGTGGCTGGAGTCTTGTCCTTCATCATCTCTTGCCACAAGGTAATTGGGGCATGACTAAGTGTGTCATTGGCATATCATACTATCCCTGCCTATTTACACAATTTCTTGATTAGGCAAGGAAAGGGTAGAGCTCACCTTCCACGTTCATTTTCAGCAAATCTCTTCTCAATCTCTTCTCAAATCTTTTTGCTTAGAGCGGCACATGCACAAGTAGAAAAGGTCATGATCTTGTTGGGTCTTACCGTTGGATTCAAGTGGTAAGACACGATTTTTGAATGAACCCTCTTTGTAGTGGTTAGGGTGCCAAAATCCTTGCGTTCTACCCCATAGCACTGCTTGATCCACTTCCCTTTTACCTTGGGATTTGCTTGTTTAGGAATCTCTATCATGTTAGCTCTGGTCCCTGGTAACCCTAGAGCTTGTGCAATTACTTTGGTAGAGTAAGAGACATGAATATCTTTGATTCTTACTCTGGACCCCAGTTGCCAATTAGCCCAAAAGAGGTAATTTTTGCCTAGGTACCATTCACCACTAGAGGCGATGATTAGCCACATAGGAGAATTTTGCAATTGGGTTTTGACTTCCTTTGATGCATTCTCTAGAAACGGTCTGAATTTCAACTCCTAAAGGACTGTACATTACAGCTCCCTTGACTTAATAGTGTCAATACAAGCTTAGGTCAGGGTGACCTCAAGATGTGGCACTACCACAGGAGTCTCATCCATTTACAATTATTTGCCAAGGATGTCTACTTCAGGAATCTGACAAATAGATTCCATGTCAGGTTCTTCGTGGAGGGGGCCAGTTGCATGTGAGCCCTCCACATGCTCTAGAGGTTGTGTGCTTCGTCCTCTTCCCGTTCTTAGTCGCTTGTCCCTTGGTTGGGATGGTCTTTCTTCTCTTGGACGCCTTGGTCTGGATGCCATCTATAGTCACAACATAACTATGAATTAAAATGTGTGTATAAGTTGTTGAAAATGGCAATCATACACCTTCTCATTTTGACCAAGCTATGACAATGGCACGAGCATCCTATTAGGTTCCCCAGAGTATACTTGAGGGGTTATAAAAAAAAATAAGACATGAGTTGCAATTTATAGGATTGTTTTTGTTTTTCCTTGTCTGTCCCTTAAGAGGTGTTAAGTCTTTGATAATTATAATAATAATTATAGACCTCATTGTCGCCCCCCCCCCCCCAATGATGAAGAGCATACCTTCGGTTATGAAAGGGTTGAAAGAATGATTGGATTGGGACATGTGGTGGGAAAATTTTGTGCTTGGAAAGAAGTATTGGCATAGAAAAATGGAAAAACATCACTAGCTATGTACAAATGAACAAAGTTCAAAGGCATAACATGGGTATATATAGCATTTTTGTCATGTGTCGATGAGACCACATAGACGAGGCTACGTAAACACAGTGGGATGTGTATACAGGGCCTAGTTGATGTAGTTGTGCTTTGATTGTTGACCTGCATTGACCAGTGAAGAAAAAATCCAAAGCTATGAATTGGAGCATAACATGGGGGTGATTCAAGGTTTCAGAGACCAGAGAATAGTAGGAGTGAAAGAGGAAGGAAGATCGTAATTAGAAGAAGTGTCAGAATGAGGAGAATATCATAGTATGGAACTTTGCAGATGAGGGACCATGTGATGGTTAGCATAAAAATGATCGACCAACCATATCAATTGGATAGGAGATTAACAAGTAGAACCAAAGGATATGCAAGTGGATCCTCCCCATAGCAGGCGGTAGCCTCAGTAGCCCTTGAATATCATCAACATAGGAGTCTATGGGCCCTATAGTTAACTAATGATGATTGAAAGTTAATACCCAAAACCATAAGAACTAGCCAAAGAATTAAAAGTCCTAGCGGAGCATGATAGACACTCAAGACATAGAACCGGTAGTGAGGTGAATAAGGGGAAGCAAATAACGAAGAGAGGAGGGAATGAGATGGAATTCCTAATGTTGTTCATATGAAATCCCTTGTGAAGTTTGTAATTAAGTGACCTAGTAGGATTCATCCGTAGTCCAAACCCAAAACCAACCACGTGTNTCATGTAATAGGTAGTGAGTCCATGTCATCTGTCCATCCATCCTCTCCATGGTTTTTCTTCTTTTGGAAACATGTAATTCCTTTCAATTAAATAAAACTTTAATTAATTCATGACTTTTGTAGTTTCTAGACTTGAGAAGGATCCAACGGTTTGGAACAGGGTGTGACTTCAAGGGTAATGCAACATTCTTTGTACTTTTCTATTCCCTTGTATCTGAGCGTGTGTCCTCACAAACTTCTTACCACTTCATATCCTCTCCTACCTAGAAGTCACTTGGCAATTTGGGCTTGCATGGTGTGATCCTCATCACTGAAAAAAAAAGATNATTAATTAAAGTTTTATTTAATTGAAAGGAATTACATGTTTCCAAAAGAAGAAAAACCATGGAGAGGATGGATGGACAGATGACATGGACTCACTACCTATTACATGAAATGAGGGTTTAACATGACTGCCTAGAACAACAATGCAAAGGTGGGAGCTAGATATATTAGGTGGATCATATCATGCAACCCATCGCAAAGAGAAATAACTACACCAGTACATCCTGTGACAATGAGATGGCTTATTAATGAAAAGTATAAAACAATATATATATATATATAAACAGATAAATAGATAAGTAAAGAAAAAAAAGAAAAAGTAAGCAAGAATCATAAATGTACAAACAATGTTGTAAAACAAAAACTTGTAAAAACAACTTAGGGGCCAGTAGAATTGATTAGAATGGAAGGTGATCTCCCCCATGACTAAGTTGAGAGGAGGAGATTCAAAAAATAGAATGAGGTTGGCTGTGTGATGAGGGGGTAGTGGCATTGGTTCGTTGGAGTTTGTGAAAGGGTTTTAATTGTTGTGTATTAACTAAATATGTTTTTGTGGGATCCTCAGGTTTGTGTATAAGCAAGGCCCTAGATGGAAAGGTTTTGGAAATAATATAAGGTCCCTCCAACAGTGTTTGAAACTTAGTACGTTGCAGTACATGTGTGGGGTTCTAATAGAGTACCTTATCTCCATGTCGAAACATTACCTTTCGAATCCTAAGATCATGATGTTTTTTATTATAGGCCTTGTGGATTTCATTTGATGATAGGGATGCTAATCAATTCTCATCTAGCACATTCAAGTTGATGAGTCGTTCTTGTTGTGCTAATGATAAGTCAAGACCCAAGTCATTGGTAGTAGATAGTATTTAGAGTTTTGCCTAAACTGGAAGTTTTGGTAGTTTCCCATACACTAACTCATAAAGAGAGTAATCTATAGGAAGTTTCCATGTGGAGCGATTAGCCTAGAGGACATCATTAAGTTTTGTACTCCAATCCTTCCTATATTTACTAATGGTCCTAGTTAGGATCACTTTAATCTCCCTATTTGTGACTTCAGCTTGCCTATTGGCTTGGGGATGATAAGGTGTTGTAAATTTATGTTCAACCTTCAAGTGTTTCATAAGTTTATGAAAAGTAGTGCTCGTGAAATGAGTTCCGTTTTCTAAAATGAGTGCACGTGGCACACCAAACCTATTCACAATTCTTTGTTGAACAAACCGTGTGGCTGTGTTTGAGGAATAGTCAATGATGGTTATTGCCTTTGCCCACTTAGTATAGTAGTCTACAGCGATGATGATGTACACCTTCCTGTTGGACATGGGTGTGATAGGATCCATGAAGTTGATGCCCCAAATATCGAAGGGTTCTAGTGGCTGGATCCACTATTGGGGTCCCTCCACTCATGCATTCATCCAACCATCTCTCTAACATCATTCATAGGAGCAGGTGAACCATTACACATATCTAAAGAGTGTGGGCCAGTAATATCCCATAAGCAAGATCTTAATGATTGTGCGTCATCTACTATAGTGGCCCCCACAAGGGTCCTCATGAGCATCCTAGAGGATGCGTAGTGCATCCACATCAAGGATGCACCATCAAACCAAGCTATCCGCACACACCTTATAAAGGTGTGCATTGATTTCCATGAAGTGTTTGGCCTTGTGAAGAAACTACTACTTCTTCTGATGATGCCACTCTTTTGGTAATTCTTGTGTTGAGAGATAGGTAAGGATGTTGCTAAACCAAGTTGATCTTATAGGCATCTCCTTATCAATTTCTCCTACGAAGAGGAGTTCATCTAGAAATTGATTAAAGAGTGGCTCCTTCTCCTCTATGTTGTCCCATCATAACTGAGATAAGTGGTCAACAAAAACATTCTTAATTCCCTTCCTGTCGACCATAGTAAAGTCAAATTCTTAAAGGATCATAAGCCACCGTATGATACAGGGACTCACCATTGCTTTCTTCATCAGGAATCGAATGACACTGTGGTCAATATGTACAAACACCTTATGCCCGAGCACATAGTGTCAAAATTTATCCAAGGTGAATACCAACGTAATTAATTCCTTTTCGGTGATGGTGTAGTTAAGCTGAGCACCCACAATGTTTTGACTTGCACAATGGACATAATATGGGTATCTCTAGTCATCCAACTATGTAAGCATGGCTCCCAATGCATAATTAGATGCATCTGTCATGATATAAAAAGGTCTGCACCAATCAAGTGCCTGTAGAATTGGAGTTTCTACAAGTTTCTGTTTGAGTGTTTGGAATGCAGATTCGCATTCCCAATTCTAAACAAACAGAGCATCTTTCTTTGTTAGCTCCACCAATGGTTTGGTGATCTTCGAGAAATTCTCAATGAAGCATCGGTAATATTTATTATGGCCAAGGAATGACCAAACATCTTTTACAGTACTCAATTGATTGGTGATTTCTTGGATGATTCTAATTTTCTCAGGATCTACACCAATGCCTTCTTGTAAAATGCAATGCCCCAGAACAATGCCCTCTTGGACCATCAAGTGGCTCTTTTGTCAGTTGAGCCGTAAATTTGTTTCTACACATATTTTTAAAACATGCTCAAGGTAGTCCAAGGTTGTTCAAATGTTGCTCCATAGGTAGAGAATTCATCCATGAACTTGTATGGGAAAGTCCTCCAAGGACTTGTAAATGTTATCTTGGCCTAGTCTTTGAGTGCGATTTGGATTTGGTTATAGCCACTATAACCATCCAAAAAGCCATAGTAACAATGCTCAACAATAGTATCTAATACTTGATCCACAAATGAAAGTGGGAAGTGATTCTTGAAGGTCTCCATGTTTAGTAGTTGGAAATCTATACAGACCCTCCATTTTCCATCCTTTTTTGGCACAATAACGAGTGGGCTGAGCCATTCGCTATCTGCAATAGAATAGATTAACCCTACTTTCAACAATTGTTCAATTTCATCTTTGACAACTTACTTTAGTATGGGGCTCAATTGTCTTTGTGGTTGTCATCGTGGCTTCATGGAGGAGTGGATATAGATTCGATGTTGGCATATCCTAGGGTCAACTCCTATCAATTCATGATATGACCATGCAAAAGCAACCATGCATTTGTTCACCATTTTTAACAATTTCCACTTTTTCTTAGGAGCAAGAGTAACATTGATGATTACCAGCTTACTGTTTTGCAAAAATGCATATTCTAAATTGGTCAGTAAGGTTTTCAGTTCCAAGGGCTCTTGTCTAAAGCTCTC
Organism: Gnetum montanum; assembly: GCA_015680685.1. Lineage (NCBI taxonomy): Eukaryota > Viridiplantae > Streptophyta > Gnetopsida > Gnetales > Gnetaceae > Gnetum > Gnetum montanum. Next base: position 14,046 of record MNCI01016210.1, on the reverse strand, counting down.
AGTGATCTGTAGCTTTCCCTAATCATCACTATCATCAATAGCAAAGACTTGTTGATGGATCTTTTCCAATTCATCCATGCTTTTCATATAGGCACATACAAGGCCCTCATATGGTTTCATGCATAAAGTGCTACTATCAGAGTCAGTGGTTAGCCACTGGGTGCCTTCCTGATTTGTGGCTGCTATGTACAAGCATTGTTGAACTTGGGATTCTTCAGCACACCGACTGCATACTTGAATAGATATCTACTTAGCAGACCAAAGTTGCTACACACAGTTGCACCCTAAGTCACTATATGTGATGCATGGAATGTGCTTCTTCTCGATCTTACCAAAAGGGTTTTATTTTAAAATTTCAAGGAAATGATCTCAAAGTTCCAATCATGCATCCACCGTGCTAAGCTAGGCTCTCCCCATTATGATTGGAAAATTTCCCTTGCAATTGTTAACCTAGATGATTGGGAAGTCAGCAGGATAGGACCACCCACAAATAGTGATCATGATATCTTCTAGCAATTCCAAGGGTACAATTATGGATTGGTTTGCCAACTTGAGCCAAATGTTTCTTTTGTTCATTGGGGGCAAGTTCCAAGTCTTATACATATCATGTGAAATCAAATTGACACTTGACCTTGAATCCAAGAGAGCTTTGCATGGCTCGTTTCCTACCACTTGAAGGTATATGAGGGGACCCCCCCAAATTGGTCAATTTCTGATGGAGATGAGTTGCCTTTATCCAATCTGTCACAACATGTGTGAGCATGAAGGTTTGTACTATGGAGAGTGTTTGGTTTGAAGGTTGCTCAAAGGGTTGAATAGTGGAGGTGATTGGAGGTTCTGAGGCACTGGCCACAGGTGAATGTGGGGGTATGTTAGGAATATTAGGCTATAAGAAAGGGAATTTCCATGGTTTTGATTCTGGTCCACTTGGCTAAGATGTCATTTGTAAGTTGACAACCCTTGTGGCGTTGCGTTGCTATGGATGTGGTGGTATCTCTCCCTGCATAGGTGGAGCAGGAGGTAGCAAAGTTGGGGGTTGATGAGTATGGATGGTAGGAGAAGGTGATAGAGGATAGTATAGATGTGGGTTATCCCCCTGGGGTGATGGAGACTGTGTTTGAAAGTATTTCGAGGGGTGGTAATGAGTTTGAAATGTTGCATAACTAGAAGAGTCTTGCGGGTAGACTGGTTGCTGAATGTAGTACCTGTAAGGATCTGGCTATTAGTAAGGTTACTGCTACCTTGGAGGTGGCATCCCCCACGATTATGGATGTTGCCATTATTGATGATACTCATAGGGTTGCGGTGGTGCTTCACTTGGATAATATCCTTGTGGCTAGTGGAACTACCTGGGATTACCTTATAGATAAAGCAATCTTTGGGGTGTTTTCCTTTTTGCCAAACAAGGGTTCAGCGCATATACCCAAAACTCTTATAGATGTGACACCACTGAGCAACACCCCTTAGGATGTTTGTATTAGCATATGTCACATCCATCATCCTCCTCTATGTCAGAGTCTACAACCCATTCTGCTACAGCAACTTTGCCCTTACCTTTATGGTAGGCACATTCAGCTTCTCTTCTCCTTTATCGATCTCTCTCATTACTTTTCTCTTTAGATTCCTTCACGATTTTCAGGATGCTTTGGAACCTTTCATCCAAAGAGTCCCACATCTTGTCAACCTTGGTCAAAATTTCAAAGGCAATTTTTTGTATGGGCAAGGTTTTTTCTGCTCACTACTGCATCTAGTGGTGATTCTTCCTCCTCTTTACAAAATCAGACTTCCTTCCTTCAGATGGAAGGATCCTAATTATACTCTTCTGGACTCTCTTTTTTCCTTAATTCTCCTTTCTCTTTGGCCACCTACTCAATGAGATGCTGTAGTTGATGGACCCTCAATTCAAATAGCCATCCCTGAATGTAAATGCCCAAGGTCTTTCTTATTTCAAAGCAGATCTCATTTATGATATGGTGGAGCTGTTCCCACTAAGAGTAGCCATGACCAGGGCATCAATGTAACAATGAGTAATATCTGCCCATGGCTGCATCCAAGGGTTCATGACCACCCTGTTTCTACCCTTGGATCTATCATCTTAGGTTAGGCACTATGGAGTAGGTTTGATACTTATCATTGAAAATTTCCAATATCATACTCCATCTCTTGATTGATTCCGACTCCAAAGATTGGTACCAGCTTTCCACTTCCTTGATGAGTGTTCGAGGAAATAGCTTGAGTTTTTGCCAATCATTTTCTATGTTCTAGAGGATGTAAGCATCATGGAATTCTTGCAAGTGAGTATGTAGATCACAATTGTACCCCCCCTTCAAATTTGATGATATTGTTCATGTCAATGTGCTTGATCTGACTATAATTCAAGTGCCTACTAAGTATTTGAACTACCTCAACTATGTTAAGCATGCTTCGAGTAGCTAGCAGTGGTTCATCTAAGTCATAGTCCTATTTTTGGTCATGGTGTCTGTGATGATTTTGGCTACCTCTCCTTTCTTGATGGTGAGACTCACGTGATTGGTCATGTTTTTTCTCACGTCACCCTTGTTGGTCCTTGCGATCTCGTTGATCTTTTTGATCGTCATCACCCAGATCCTTCCTACTATGGTTGTGATTGGAGTCAAAACTTGGTGAAGATAAGGTGGAATGAGAAGATGGAGAAGAAGGAGGAGAACTACCACCACCTTGGTGTCAAAATATCTAAGGAGAATGAGTTAGAAAAATTTGAGAAGCATATTCCATGCATCACATACAGCGACAATGGGTGAAATTATATGCAAAATATTTGATCAATTAAAAGCACATACATTAAGGCATGTAATCAATATGTGTAAGAAATTAATATTCAATGGTATCTGTATGTAGTAGCCTTAAAGCAAGAGGGCACCCAATGGCTGATAGCTGATTTAGATAGCAACACAATATGCATGGAGCCAACTCAGAGCTTAACTTATTCATATGTAGAAGGCATGGACAAAATTAAACAATTTCATTTCCAACTCTCTAATGAAGAAGATGATAATTATTGGGAAGAGTTGGAGATCCCTAAATAATTTAAGCAAGAGCCCTTAGAACTAAAAAATTTACTAGTCAGAATGGAATATGCATTTTTAAAGAATGGTAAATTAGTCATCATTAATGCCAAACTTACTTCTAAATAAAAAGAAAAGTTGTTGAAAGTGGTGAATAAATGGTCAATAGCCTTTTCTTGGTCATATCCATAACTAACAGGAATCGACCCAAGGATATACCAGCACCGCATCTACACTGACTCGAACATGAAGCCTATAAGGTAGCCATAGAGGTGGCTAAACCCCAAATTGAAGCAAATAATTTAGGAGAAAATAGAGTAACTTCTCAAGGTGAGTTTTATCTATCTAATCATGGATATTGAGTGGGTGATCCCACTTGTAATTGTACCAAGAAAGGTGGTAAATGGCGGATTTGCATTGAATTTAGGCTGTTAAATATGGCAATATTTAAGGATCATTTTCCTTTGCCATTTGTGGATCAAGTATTAGATACCATATCCAGGAATTGTTATTATAGTTTCTTGGATGGTTGTAGTGGCTATAGCCAAATCCAAATTACACTAGAAGACCAAGCCAAGACAACATTCATGAGTCCCTAGGGAACTTTTGCATACTCTAGGATGCCATTTGGCTTATGCAATGCCCCTACAATATTTCAACACTTGGTCCTTAGTATCTTTTAACAACAAATCAGTAGTGGCATTGAAGGTTTCATGAATTACTTCTCCACCTATGGAGCTACCTTTGGGCAAGCGTTGAACCAACTTAAGTAACTACTAAAGAGATGTGTTGAGACAAACCTATGACTCAATTGGCAAAAGAGCCATCTCATGGTCCAAGAAGGCATTGTGCTAGGGCAATGAATTTTATAGAAAGAGATTGAGGTAGATTTAGAAAATATAAGGGTCATCCAAGGATAACACATCAACCAAAGACCATTAAAGATGTTTGGTCATTCCTTAGACATACTAGTTACTACCGATGCCTTATTAAGAATTTTTCTAAGATTGCAAAGTTGTTGGTAGAACTTACAAAGAAAGGTGCACCTTTCCAAGGAATGTGAAAATGCATTCCAACAATTAAAAGAGAAACTCATAGAAACACCAATCCTACAAGCACCTGATTGGTCCAAACCATTCCATATCATGATAGATGCATCTAACTATGCTTTGGGAGTAGTACTCACATAAATGAACAATAAGAAACATTCATATTATATCCACTACATGAGTTGAAACATTGTGGAAGCATAGTTAAATTATGCCACCACGGAAAAAGAATTAATGGTAGTGGTGTATGCACTAGAAATGTTTAGACATTATGTGCTAAGTTACAAAGTATTTGTACATACAAACCATAGTGCAATTCGCTTCCTTATGAATAAGATAATGGTAAGCCCTCATGTTATACGGTGGCTTGTGATCTTGTAGGAATTTGATCTTACTACGATAAATCAAGAAGGGACCAAGAATGTGGTTGCTAACCATCTTTCTCACTTAAGATGGGATAACAAAGAGGAGGAGAGCCCACTCTCTGATCAATTTCCAGATGAACTCCTCTTTACATGAGTAATAAATGAACACACACTTGAGAAAGCAATATGATATAATGACATCCTCACATATCTTCTCACTCAAGAGATGCCACAAGACTTAGATTTTAGGAAAAAAACAAAAATTTATTCATCAATTTAAATACTTCATGGAAATTAATGGACACCTTTACAAGGTGTGTGTTGATGGCCTGATCCATTGGTATGCCCCTGACAAAAATCAACTGCACATTCTCCCAAATGCTCATGAAGGACCTTGTAGAGGCCACTATGCAGGAAGATGCATGATCATAAAAATCTTGATGGCATGATACTATTGGCCCACAACATTTAGGGATGCCCATTAGTTTGTCAAGTCTTGTGAACATTTTCAATGTGACGAGGGGATGACCACTCGTATGGAAGATGCTTAATAGTGGATTCAACCACTACAGCCTTTTTGACATATGGGGCATTGAGTTCATGGGTCCCATCACACCCATGTCTAATGGGAAAGTGTATATTATAGTAGTAGTTGACTATCGCACAGAATGGGCTAAAATAGTAGCCATTACAGATTGCACATCATCCACTGCCACCAAATTTATATAGCAACATATTGTAAATAGGTTTGGGGTGTCGCATTCACTAATTTTTAATAACAAAAATCATTTCATAGGTGTCACATTTAGAAAATTAATACAATTCTTGGGGGTAGAAGATAAATTAACAACACCTTACCACCCCAAGCCAATAGTCAAGCAAAGATAACCAACCTGAAGATTACAAAAATATTAACATGAACCATTAGCAAATATAGGAGGGATTGGAGCAAAAAACTTAATGATGCTCTCTAGTCTTATCGATCAATTTGGAAACTTCCTATTGGATATTCTCCCTATGAGTTAGTGTATGAAAAACTTCCAACACTCCCAATTCAATCTAAGCTTTGTATACTCTGAATAGCCTATGATCTAAACCTTGACCTAAGTTTAGCACAAAAGGACAGATTGATCAATTTGAATGTGCTGGATAAAAATCGCTTAGTGGCCTTATCTTTGAATGAGGTAAACAAGGCATTCAGTAAGCAACACCATGACCTTAGAATTAGGAAAGTAAGGTTTCAACAAGGAGATACGGTACTCTGCTGGAACCCCACACCTGTACCTCAAAAGGAAAAATTTCAAACATTGTGGGAGGGATCTTATATAATTAATCAAACCTTTCTTTTTGGGGCCATGATAATTTACAAACCTAACAGCCCAAATAAAAAGTAGTTGGTCAATATCCAACAAATCAAACTTTTCCTAGAACCAAGACTAGCTAATGTAACTATCGCCTTACTTGATGGACATCCACATTCTATTTTTTGGATCTCCTTCTTCCGACTCAATCATGGGGAAGATGGCCATCCATGCTAACTATTACCATGGCCTCTTATTTTCTCTACCCATTTTGTTTTTTACATTTTTTATTTTACGAAGTTTTTATTTTCAAAGTTTTATAATTTTATACCATTTTTAGTACATTTAAATTTTCTTGATTATTTTACAGTTTCTTCTATACTTTACTTTATTTTGTTTCTTGTGTTTCTTTTGATTAAGTGTGATATTTTCTCATTTTTGCTAATAAATCTACTTTATTATCACAGGACACAATGTTGCTATTGTTGTTTACTAATGATGGCTTGTGCTTAATGTATGATTGTCGATGTCTAGTTTCTATTTTTGAATTCTAGTGTCTAATGACTTTTGACATGGTTATTTTTCATGGAACAAGCAATGAGCCCACATCATCCACCCATCCTATGAACTCTATGGTTTTTCTTATTATGGGAATTTGAGGTCCCTTTTTCATTAATGAAACTTTTAATCAATTAGTGACCTTGGTAGTTCCAAAATAAGGAAGGATCCAAATTTTTATAAAGGATGTGACTTCAAGGGGACTCAATACTCTTTGTCCTATTCTTCTTTCTTGAGTGCTTGAGTGTTTTTTTTTGTGGACTTCTTACCATTCCATACCATCCAATGATAGGAAGAAAAATAACATCATTGCATGGTGTGGTTCCCATCATCCAAAATAAAAATAAAAATGATTGGAATTCAAAGCACACCCCTTTAACATGAATAAGTCCTCACATTGTATGGTTCCCATTTCAAAAAAAAGAACAATGGGAATTCAAAGCACATTCCTTGGACAAATAAAAGGGCTACAAGCACTAGTTTTGGGACTTGAAAGACATACACCTATGCTTGAAGGTCCCCTCTAAGTAAGGCCCTCTCTCTCCTCTTTGTGGAATGGTGGTTGTCTTATAGGGACACTCTTATGTCTCGAGTGGGTGGATCAGTCTTTGAGTGATGATGCGAAGTCATTGAAAGTGGTTCTTTTGGTCTAGACTGAGGATGGAACTTTTGGGGTCATTTTAACCACAATTCCACAAGGGACTTCTTATGACCTCGATTTGGAACTCCATTCCACCCTCTCTATCATCCATCCATGCTACCATAACTCACCTCACTATTGGGTTCTATGTTATGCTCTATGTCTTAGTTTGACATATTGGGATTCTTGAGTGGATTCTTTTGGGTTGCTCCTTAACTTGTCATGATCATTAAATCAACTATGGGGTCCACAGACCCCTTAGTTGAGGTTATGCAAGGGCCAAAAAGGCATGAGCCTTCTATGGGGAGAACACACTTACATAGCTTGTGGCTTGATTAGTTAATGTTCCTTACCTTTGACATCGTTACAATCTTATATTTTATATTTTCCATTGTGTAAAGTACTTAATACTCCTTAATATTTCATTGCATTCATCCAATAAACTAATTTTTCTCCATTTTTTCAAATTTATGAACTTCAACACCCTCTTCTCATACTTTCATACTATTCTTGGTCTTCTAAGCTTTCATTTGACCCCTAATTTAATCAAAAAATTCCTTGTATTTTGAAAGTTTGACCAAAGTCAACAGAAGTCAATGATGATCAACAACTACATCATAGAGACCTTATCAACACAGTCGACCTCATCGGCAAGGCCCATCATTGAGGCCTCGTTGACACAATACAAAAACACTATATACACTACTAAACACTTTGGAATTTTTTATCATTTTCTCATAACACACAAGGAATTTTTTGTAGTTTTTTTAGCCCAAAACCTTCTACAGCTCATAACTTTCAAACCATTTGTCCAAATCACTCCATTGTTTTATCTTGCACTTAGCGGAGGTAAGATCTTTATCATGGGGGCCATAAACCTTAAGGTTTCCAATGCAATTTCTGAAAATGTTTCTAACTTCCCCAAGGGTTAGTCACCTTAATCATACATAAGCATCAACTTTTTCCAAGTTAACCCTTCTAACAACCTTCAGGATGATTTATCAAAGATAAGGCATAAATAGAAATAATAATTAAGTATATTAAATTAGCCATAATCACAACTTAGCTAAGTGTAACTACCCTTAAGAGTTATGGTATCCCAATTGTTTTACAGTTACAAAATGATTGCTAATCCTTGGTTCTATTGTGATTACAAATTATACCCAAACAAAAGTGCTCACAGGAAGGAGAACCCTCACAACCATGGGAGAAACAACCTAGAGCTAGAAGGGGCTAGCAAGAATAAGGCCAAGAACACCAAGAGTTAACCCATGCAATGGGACCTCTTCGTGAGGAGCCCAAAGTGGAATCTATTTAGCAGATTCCAAAAGAAGAAGTGCTTATAGAACAATCTCAATGAGGAGAAGCGCCTGGACCTATGCCTAGGCTTAAGGTCACTCTGACTTAAGCCTGCCTAGACATCATCAAGTCTTGAGAGATCCAAATATCAGTTCTTCAAGAAATAAACTTTGGACCATTTTTGGAGAAAGCTCTAGAAGATGTCAAAACACAATTGCAAACCTCTCCCATGTGGCCAATCATCATGACCAATGGGGAATGGTACATGGAAAAGACCTATCTCTTCTAGAATAGCCAAAGGCTAAGGTCCATTGTAAAAATAAAGGACGTTCAAGTGTCCTACTTGATGAAGGCTATCACACAGGCACTGGGGTTTCCAGACATCGAAACATAGCTAGCAGAGATATGAATAAAAGGTGATCCTCAGGAAAAAATGGAGTGGACCTAGCGATGCTACAAGATGGACCATAAGGAGTATGGTGCACTCACACTGGTGGAGTGAATTTATGTCAAGATTGCAGCCTATCACCTCAATCCAACGGGGAGGCCAAGTAAGGTGACTACCTTCTCCACTCATGCATGTGCCGCTCTAAGTTGGAAATTTTCCATTAACCTTCCATAGCTAATTTATTTGGAGATTGAGAAATGCTTCAAGGAGAATGAACATGGAAGGAGGACCTTGCCCTTTTCATGCCTTATAAGAAAACTTTGTAAGAGTACAAGTATTGTTCACTATTTAAATAACACTCTCAAGCATACTCCCTTGGCCTCATGGGTAGAAATCATGAAGGATAAAACACTAGCCGCCATCCAAGAAGAGGAGCTACCACCACCACCATGCACTTAGGAGATAACACTAGAGGCCCATGCAGTCCTTGTGCATCTATGACAAATCTAAGAGTAGCTCTTGAGTGAAAAAGAGTAGCAAGTAGGAACAAGTGGGGTGGATCCATCTGTGTATCGACCAGCAATGAGTCACCTTAATGAGATGGCCCAAATAGTTACCAGATGGAGAGGGGTGGTTCCATTTTCTTTACTCGAAGAATGCAACTACCTTTGAGGTTGGATCCTAATGCTCGAGAAGTGATGGTGTCATTAGCAACACATCATCTATTCCAAAAAAAAATTTAGGAATGTTGCCACCTTTTCGGTAAGGTTGGAGGAAGGTGAAGAGGCAACTATCTTAGTGATGCAACACTAAGGGCAGGAAATAGCAATAGAAGTGGTAGCTAGCTATGTAGCTAAAGCATTGAATGCTCTAGCAACATCTATATCAAATGTATCTACACTCCAAGATGTGCAAATATTTGTAGGCATAGTCAGTAAGAAATTGAACGTAGCCCAACATGAACAAGTACTAGAACAACTAGTAGGAACCAGGTAATTGACTCGAGATATCTTTGGTCTTCTAGAGAACATCACTACAACCCAGTTAGAGCTACTAAATGCAAGGGGCAAATGCATCATTTTGGAGGGGCAACTAAAAATAGCCCAAGAGTAAAATCAATGCTTGGCCACGAAGGTTGCTGAATTTCATGCCCAACTTGTAGAGCAAACAATCCTCAGACCAATAATGACAAGAGATGAAGCTATCAAATAACTTCAAGAATGATTTCAAAAGGCTAAGGAGGAAGCAGGAATGGCCATCTTCAAATAGTCCATGGCAAAAGCTAAAGCACATTCAATTAAAAAGGACTTGAATCAAATGCACTAAGAAAATGAAACATTGACCATGCAAAATCATTGCCTACAAAATGTTAATGCTCAAAGAGATCAAATGCAAGAATTCATTCATCAACAACAGGAGTAGCTTGCCAGAGTCAACACTGAACTAAGGAAATTGGCCATAGAGAACCAAAATCTATCAATGAAGGAGGTACATACCTTACCACAAAAGTCTACCATCAAAATTGCCACCTGGAAGAACAAAGCTCTCAAGTTTGAGAGGGTGAAAAATCACTACAGGGACTAGGTTGGCTTGCAAAAGGAAATTAATGAAAAAGAAATCTAGGTGGCAAAGGCTAACGTGAATGAAGCCCTCAAATAAATCCAACAAGGAAGAGAGATGTGGCAGCCCATCCTTGATGGGATTGATGCCTACAACAAAGCAAAGATCCTCTTGAAGGAGTTGCAGATTGAAAATTTGATAGAATATATGGAGTTGACAAATCTCCATTACACAAACCTAGCAATGCTGACAGCTAGACGATCATGGTTAGATTTGGAGAAGCAAGTGGCTACTTCATATTTGCTATATGAGGTTGAGTTCAAACACCACAAAGACACCAAGAAAAATCTTAAGATCGCTAACACTGAACTTGATGTCCTCAAAGGGTGATTCACTGATTAGCGATCCATCGTCGAGGACCTAGCTAGATGGAAGAATGACTACCAGGAGTTGAAGAACATAGTATGAGCATTCAAAGTTTGAACACAAATAGTTCATCACTTGGTTTTTCAATGTTAAGGAGTTGCTTCCAACGATCCTGTGTCCTGGGGATGTGCCCATTCCAACCCACATTGGGAAAGCTACATGGATAGTGCGTGATCCTAGGAGTAAGGAGGAGAAAATAGAAGCATTATTAGATGCTTTCCACCTTCCACCTAAAGTTGTAGGAACAACAGGACAACCATAGCCGCCTCAACCACCACTAGTGCATGAAGTCAATAAAGGTCCCTCGGAGCCTCAAGAACCATCATCGCCTAGGATCGTTTGATCTTCTCCAATAAGCTTCACATCATCAAGGAATGTGTTATTCAAATTTTTGAAGAGTTGTATCACGGTGTTCAATTTTGTGTCCTGAACACCATCATTTTTGTAATGTGTTGATCCGTACACCCGAGCACTCCATTTTTTGTGAAGTTAGTCAGGTTTGTTTTGCTGAAAAAAAAACTCAATCAATGATCCCATACCTTCCTAAATTTGTAAAAAAACTCAATGATGAGTTTTTATTCAGTCATGGGGGTATGATGAGTCGTCATTGGTTGGTTGCATTGACGTTGCCTCGTGGACGTAGCCAACCACGTTGACAAGGCCTTGTCAATGAGGCCTTGTTCACGAGGCCCCATTGACGCATCTTGACTTGCATCGATGATGCCTCATCGAAGCAATGTCTATCCATCACCTATAAATATGTGCCTACCAACTGCATTTTTGAGGAGTCTAGATTTTAGTAGTAGCGAAGCTCTTGCATTTTTTCCATTCAAAAGTTAGAATCTTTTCCCTAAGTGCCTGTAGCATGAGTCATTGATTGTATGAATCTTTATTCAAGCATTGTTGTACCTAAGCACGATAGTGTGTGCGACAATAAAGATGTGCTTTCTAATAAACCTTGTAGCACTTTGAATAAATTAGCTCTTTTATTTATGCATTCAATGTTTTCAATTATTTGTTAATTATTCTCAATTATTTCACAATTATTTTCCAACAATTGAGTTAATGAGATTATTAAGCTAGATAGATTAAATACATAAGTACAACCGCTTCGAGTGTAACACGTATTTGCTTTGTAATCCGAGCAACATTATCGCTTGGTACACCTAGTAATGTAGCGTTTGGTCGCCCAGTAGTGGATACATGGGTTCAGGACATGTACGAAAAGTGGGAACATATACTTATGTTAGGATTAGTTAAATGATTAGTTAATTAGTCATTTAGATTAGTTAATTAAACTCCTTTTTATCTACATTTTGAGCACCCAAGATATAAATTACAAAATGATAAAAATCGAATGCCTCAGTTACACTTAACCATACCAACATACATCACAAGTGTAATTGGGAGGACAATGATTGACCTTAAGGCTAGATTCACTTTCCTAAAGGGCTAGTGCACTAGAAATGATAAAGTCCATGGAATTCGACTGAGTCGTGCATGAACACTTCATGATTCATATGGTTGGGCATAGGGGTACCTCAACGCTCATCACCAAGTATTTTTACCACTGAGCAAATCAAGCAAATTCACTACTAGATTACCAAAAAGTTACACTTTATGCTTGAAACCAATCATACTTATTCCATCCATATGAATAGACATGGTAATAGTAAATAACTTAGGAAAAGTAAATGCTAAAGTAAAAGTAAATGACACTAAAAAGTAAATTTATTTTATATGTAATAGTGCAATGATAAAGAACAATCACAATATTCATTGATGTTCATGAATTGTGTTAGGGAACAATCCACTCAAATATAGATGTTATACAACTGTAATTCACTATACTGTAGGCATTCACAACTAACTCTAAGTTCACAAAAGCAAATTGCAAGAATTTTTAACAGGACAATGGGCTTGTATTTATAGGCATGACTATGGCCCATTATATTGTATCTACGACATTATATATTGAGCTACGATATTGTAAATATTTTATTGCAATCAACAACATCAAAAGTTTTATCATGGGTAAATAAAATGTAAATTAAACTCTTGATGCAAACAAAATATGAATTGAACCCTAAATCTTTTTTCTTTATAAAGAAAGATGTTTTCAAAGAATTTTAAAATTAATAGAAAATTTTGTATGAAATTTATTATTTAATAATTCAAAAGCAAAGGTACCACTAGAAAAGTACTCTTTTGAATAATCAAAGGAAATGATGGTGGTGTATGTAAATTGTTTAGCAAAGATGGTGTAAGTTTTAAAAGGATGCAAATTTAATGAAAGGGTTCCTTTGAGTCGATGTTTAAAATGTGTGAACGGTCATCTTTATGGCCATGTAGGTGCACACGATTGAAGTTAAGTCAATGGAAATTTTCTTTGCTCAAAAAATTCAAAGAAGAGGTCCAATCATGATAGCACGGGGCCTTTTAAATAAAGGTTAAGGAGATGGATGAGGTGTACACTTTTTGGTAAAGAGTGTAAGTTCGAAAAGATGCGTTTAATACGAGTGATTTGACCACCGTGAAGATTTTACACATATCGGGTTTGCATATACGTTTGACACGTAACTGAAGTCAAGTCTAGTCAATGCCAACAATTTTTTAAAGGAAAATTAAAAGGAAGACCTCACGATTGGCACGATTCTCTTTTTCGTAGACGGTAATTATCCAAGGATCACATTGATTGTTACGGTGTAATTATCCAAGGATTGCATTGAATGATGCGGTTTCCAGAAACCGTGACTAAAGTTTAAACGCGTGAACGTTTATGGTTTGGATTTTGAACCGCTTGAATCGTATTGCATTATATTTCCAAGGATCGCATTGAATAATGCGGTTTCCAGAAATCATAACTATTTCAAAGTTTAAACGCGTGAACGTTCTATGTTTGACTCGGAGTCAAGTCAATAGAAAGCAAAAAGGATGAGAAGTCGGTCAATAGAAAGCAAGAAAGGATGAGAAGTCGGTCATTTATGGTTTGGATTTTGTGCCGCTGAATCGTATTGCATTATATTTAGACTCTGGCTGTTGTTGCTTTGCAAACAAAATGGCTGTCACACCTGCTCGCTATGCATGGTTTGTTCTGCTGTTGCCATCTCTGCTGCTGTTCAAGATAAATTACATTGCTGCAACGGACCGATTCGTTTTAGGAGAAATCTTTACACCTCAACGCACCATAACATCTGGCGATGGAGATTTCGTGTTCGGATTTTTTAATCTGACCGATGATAGCAGCGGCAGGCTGAACCCCAACCCCAGATGGTATGTTGGAATCTGGTATGCCAACGGTGCTTCTTTTACTGTAATATGGGTCGCCAATAGAGACAACCCTGTTTCCGCGGAATTGATATCGTCCACGATCATTACCATCACAAATGAATCAACTCTGCAACTCGTCAGCAACG
>MNCI01016200.1:76627-93354 GCA_015680685.1 Gnetum montanum | reverse complement strand
GCTTGGGGGTGGTATGGTGTAGTCAATTTATGCCCAACCCCTAAGCGTTGCATTAATTTTTGAAAAGTTGCACCTGTGAAGTGTGTACCATTGTCTGAAATAAGTGCACGTGGCACACCAAACCTATTTATGATTTTTTGTTGAATAAATCATGCAGCTTTAGATGATGTACAATCTTTAACAATAGCTGCTTCAACCCATTTTGTTAGGTAATCAATGGAAACAATAATATAAGCTTTTCTATTGGACATTGGTGTAATCGGCCCCATAAAATCAATTCCCCAAATTTTGAAGGGTTCTAACGATTGGATCCATTATTGCAGACCCTCCATTCTAACAGTCATTCCCCCCATAATGTTGATAGTGCTCATAATATTGGATGAATTGATGGGTGTCTCAAAACAATGTAGGCCAATAATATCCTGCAAGCAAGATCTTGATGGTCGTTCATCTCCTAGCGTAATGACCCCCACAAGGACCCTCATGAGCATATTAGAGAACTCACAGTTGATCTATATCGGGAATACACCATCGAACCAAGCCATCGGGACACACTTTGTAAAGTTGCCCATTGATCTCCATAAAGTACTTGGCTCAGTGAAGAAACTATTGTTTCTTCTTAAGGCTTAACTCTTGTGGTGTTTGTTGGGTGAGGAGATAGGTAAGAATGCTATTGTACCAAATGGTCTTCATGGGTGATTGATTATTCACTACACAAATAAAGAGGAATTCATTAGGAAATGATCAGAAATTGGATACTCATCCTCTTTTTTGTCTCATCACAATCGCGATAAATGATTAGCAACTATGTTCTCAGTGCCTTTATGATCAATCATTGTAAGATCCAACTCTTGTAAGATTACAAGCCATCGTATGATATGAGAGCTTACCATTGGCTTATTCATAAGGAACCTTATTGCACTATGATTTGTATGTATATATACTTTATATCCTAATACATAGTTTCTAAACTTTTCTAGTGCAAACACTACAACCATTAATTCTTTCTCTGTGGTAGTGTAGTTAAGTTGTGCACTAGCGATACTTCTACTTGCACAGTGGATGTAATAAGGACACTTCTAGTCATCTAACTGTGTAAGTACAACTCCTAAGGCATAGTTGGATGTGTTAGTCATGATATGAAATGGTTTGGACTAGTCAGGAGCTCGTAAAATGGGTGTTTCTACTAGCTTTTGTTTCAGAGCTTGAAAAGCTAATTCGCATTCCCTGGTCCACTTGAAAGGTACGTCCTTTTTCGTTAATTCCACCAATGGTTTGGAAACCTTTGAAAAGTTCTCAATAAATCTCCTATAGTAGCCAGTATGTTCAAGGAATGACCAAATATCTTTGATAGTTTCCAATTGATGGGTAATTCCTTGGATAACTTTGATTTTCTTGACNACCTTGAAAATGTCAACTGGGGGAAGTTGGAAATCCTTGAGAAATTTAAGTAGGAGCCCCTCGATCTAAAACCATTGCCCACCGGTATGGAATACACATTCCTTAAAAATGAAAAATTGGTATTTATCAATGCTAAGCTTGTTCCTCAATAGAAAGAAGAACTGCTGAAGGTAATAAATAAATGGTTAGAAGCCTTCACTTAGTCATATCCCAAATTAACTAGAATAGATCCTAGGATATGCCAACATAGGATTTACACCAACCCCTCCATGAAGCCTCGAAGACAACCGCAAAGGCGTTTGAACCCAAAGCTAAAGCAAGTAGTCAAGGAAGAAATCGAACAGCTTCTCAAGGCTGGGTTCATATATCCCATTGCTGATAGTTAATGGGTTAGCCCCTTAGTTATTGTGCCTAAAAATGAAGGTAAATGGAGGGTGTGCACAGATTTCAGGCTACTGAATATGGCAACATTCAAAGATCACTTTTCATTGCCATTTTTTGACCAAGTCTTAGACACCATCATAGGGCATCGCTACTACAATTTTCTGGATGGATATAGCATATATAAACAAATACAAATAGCCCTAGAAAACCAAGCCAAGACTATGTTCACTAGTCCTTGGGGAACGTTTGCATACAAAAAGATGTCATTTGGCTTGTGCAATGCCCCTGCAACATTTGAATGACTAGTTCTANTGGGATATGACTAAGTGAAGGCTTCTAACCATTTATTTATTACCTTCAGCAGTTCTTCTTTCTATTGAGGAACAAGCTTAGCATTGATAAATACCAATTTTTCATTTTTAAGGAATGTGTATTCCATACCGGTGGGCAATGGTTTTAGATCGAGGGGATCCTACTTAAATTTCTTAAGGATTTCCAACTTCCCCCAGTTGACATTTTCAAGGTTAAGACTTGGAAGTTGGTAGTGGACTTGCTCTAATGCATCTATGCTATCGATGTAAGTGCAAGTCAAACCCTCAGTTGGTTCCATGCAGATGATTGAACTACTTTCTTGATTAGCTGTCAACCACTGGGTGCCTTCCTGTTGTGTGGTTGCTGCATACAGGCATCTTTGTATGTTGATCACTTATGTACACTGATTGCATGCAGGCAATGTTAAACTTTGCAAAACCCATGACCTCTACACGCAATTACACCCCGTGTCACTGTATGCGATGCATGGAACTTTCTTCTTCTCAATCTTTCTGAATGTGTTTTCCTTTGATATTTCTAGGGAAAGATCACAGATTCCTAGTCATGCATCGATGGTGCTTAGCCATGGTCTTCCCATTATGATTGGGAAGTCCCCCTTACCATTGTTCACTTGAATCATTAGGAAGTTGGTTGGGTACAACCACCCACAAACAGTGGTAACAATGTCTTCCACCAATCCCAATGGGATAGTGATGGACTAGTCGGCCAACTCTAGATGGATGTTGCTCTTTTTCAATGGTGGCAAGTTCCAAGCCTTGTACATTTCTTGAGAAATCAAGTTGACACCAGAACCTAAATCCAAAAGAGCCTTGCACGATGCATTTCTAGTGATTTGTAAGTATATTAGAGGACTCTCAGGATTAGAGAATTTCCTGGGAAGGTGGCCAGCTTTGATCCAATCAGTGATGACATGTGTTAGCATGACTATATGTGTTGAGTGCGGTGATTAGGTTGAAGGCAACTTTGAAGTTTTGATTGATACTGAGGCATCTAAGGAATCATCCGCTTGTGATTACAAGGGCTTGGTTGGACTATTGGTTCTAAAGAAAGGTCTTTTCATCATGTGGTTGTTGGAACCAATAGTAGGTTGAGAGTTAACATCCCTTATGGCATTACGTTGCAGCGGCTGGGTAGGGATTTCACCTTGCATCACGAGAGCAGGTGGTATTGGAGCTATTGGTGGAATAGATGCGGCTGGATGAGAAGGATGATATGCTTGTAGAATATTGCCTCTAGAAGAGGGAGTATCATAATACCTGCAGGCTTGTTAGTAAGGTTGAGGAGTGACATGACCAGTAGAGTCACGTGGGGAGATTGGCTGCTGCACATAATATCCATACGGGTCAGGTTGCTGGTAAGGGTATTGTTACCTTGGTGGTGGCATTTCCCATGATTGTGGGTGTTGCAACTATTGATATTGCTCAATCGATTATGGTGGAGTTCCACTGGAATAATATGTTAAGGGTTGGTAGAACTTCCTTGGGTTACCTTAAGGATCAGGTAACCTTTGGGGTGTTTTCCTTTTGTTTAATTGTGGGTTGAGTGCATACACCCCAGACTCCTGCAGATGTGAGATTATAGGGCAACATCCCTTAGGATGGTCATATTGACATATCTCAAATTCACTATCATTGTCTATTTCCAAATCCACAACCTCTTCAATGATGGCAACTTTGCCCTTACCCTTGCTACATGTATGTTCAGCCTCTTTCTTTTTTCTTTTCTCACTACCTTGCTCTCTAGACTCCTCTACTATTTTAAAAATAGTTTGAAATCTATTGTCTAGGGAATCCCATGGTTTACCTTCATTGATACTTATGATGACAACTTTTGGATAGGCAAATTTTTCCCATTCATAATCTCTTCGAGTGGTGACTCTTCTTCATCCTCACAAAATCTTATTTCCCTCTTTTGAAGAGAAGGATCTCAATAATACTCTTCCACACTTTCTCTCTTCCGTAGCTCACCTTCTTCCTTAGCAACTTGCTCCAATAGTCTTTGAATTTGATGGGACCAAAGCTCAGATAGTCTCCCTTGGGCATAAGTCCCAAGGTTCTTATCATTTCATGCCTAAGCCCATCCATAAGATGGCTTAGTTGATCCCTTTGCGAATAACCATGACCAGGACAATGTTGTAACAGTGGATAATATCGGCCCATGGCAACATCTAAGGGTTCATGTCCTCCTTATTTCCAGCCTTGGATTTGCTTTCGTATGTTAGACACTCAGGAATATGTTTGGTACTTGTTATTAAATAGTTCTAACATAGTACTCCACCTATGAATGGATTCCGATTCTAAAGACCAGTACCAGCTTTTTGCTTCTTTAACTAGTATCCATGAAAACAACTTAAGTTTTTGCCATTCGTTCTCTATATTTTGTAAGGCACATGCATCATGGAATGCTTGTAAGTGATTCTGAGGATCAGCATTGTATCCCCCTTCAAATTGTGGGATATTGTTCATATCTAATCTCTTGATCCTACTATCTTTCTAGTGCNAATAGGAATTTTAATGCATTTCATTTGAAACATTTCTACTCAGGTACCCCACATGCGCATCTGGTAGATTCTTAGTTGCATGTTTTCTCCCCCTTTTTTTCTTTGCATTTCATATGTATATTGTTGCATTTCCATATTTTACTTGCATTTTCATCATTTCTTTCTTAGCATATTGTTTTGATTATTGTGTTCTTCATATGATTTTAATAATCATTTTTCATTTGAGTTACTTGGTATTGGGTCATCTTAACACCATTGGAAAATAATGTAGGTATAATATAACTTACTATTACTATAATATAATGCTATAAAATTTGCTTTATATTTTATACTGTAACTCTTTTCAATTGATTCCAAGATTTCATTTTATTTGTTATGTTTGATTATGGAGCATTTGATTTATACAAACTTATCATGCTATCATCATGATCATGTGAGTATAGGATATGTAATGTTGGAGAGTGGTTAGTCATAATTACTAGGTGACCTTGGAAAATTCTATCTTTTCCTCTCATAAGCCCAAGCCCTCAGGTATGATGATCCATGGCTATCCTGTGAACAACGGGGTGAAGTGTGTTCATTTCTACTTGAGAACCCTTAGCCACCCAGGAGACCTACTATGATGCCACCAATCAAAGGCACATACACGAGGGTTGAACTGCACCATGGGCAAAGTTTTCAAAAGGATCATGCTCTTTGACAGTGCAGCTAATCGACCAGACTCATGTTGGAATTCCTACCTCAAGAATGAAGTACACCATGAGCAAAGTTTCCTTAAAAAAACACAAAACAAAAAAATGAGGACCATGTTCGTTGGCAGTGTAATAAGTTCTTGAGTGTGATGGGGTCCAGCAGTCATCCTCACCTTAACCTCCATTTCCCCTTTTAAATTTAAGTTCCCAAAAAGGAAAAAAAAAATATAAAAACCAAGGAAAAATCTGAAAGTTGTGGCTTACTATGATCTAACATGAGTTTTAGCTCATCCTCCTCATTAAGTTTTGTATAAGTCAATTGCTCAAAATAGTTTGCATACTTTTACTGTTACCCTGTGGGAATATTGAGAATGAGAGCTTAAGTATATATCTACATATATATATATAATTACACATATATATCTATAGATCTTAGTTTAAATAATAATAAATTTTTTTTATTTTTTTTATTTTTTTAATGGTTGTTTGGATGGCCTATGTCGGTGTCCCTTTCAATTATTTGGTTATTTTGATCATGTTTAGAACATTATAGTTTACTTTCAAGTCGGCATTTTTGGTTTCATGTTGTTTTTGTTTCCCCATCTATTACATTTTCATCAAATTTTATAGTCCTTGCACATGCATGCAATATGTAGTTTGGGGGCTAAGTGTTGAGGACAACCTCACCCATGCTAGGCATAGGGCCTTGATCAACAGAAACCTATCTCACAGCTTCAATTTCAGTCTGCATCGTTGATTTTGAATTTTGAAATTATCTTGGATGGATTCAAGAAAGTTTTATTGACCGAATTAAATATTCAATTTCAAACTCAAGCAAAAACATTGGTNAAAATAGAGTGCCATGAGCTTGCACATGGCCATTGTCCATGTGCTATTGGGCTTCGTTGGCCCGTAAAAATAGATTAAAAAAAATGTTGATCAAGCATCCACCCATGACTTATGACCCATGATGATTATCCTGTTTTGTTTTTTTTTTCTTTTTAGCAATGATATGAGAACCATAGCTGGTAGTTTAGGGTTAGGGTTTTCTCTCGTTGGGCTGCTATTTAGCAGGAGGAGGACCAAGGAGGTGAGAAAAAGGAGGGATCAACGATTAGGAAACACCTGTTTTCTCTCTAAGGACGATCGGTAGCACCTGTTTTCTCTAAGGACGATTGACAGCACCTGTTTTCTCTCTGAGGACGATCAGCAACACCTGTTTTCTTTGAGGAAAATAGGTGGCAGATGTGAGCGTCTCTCTTTGTTCCTACGCGTTCCTCCTCACATGGTGACGACAAACAATAGACAGCAGGTGTAGGAGCACAGTAGACAGCAGATGGTAGGCACAGGAGCACAGCAGACATGGCAGAGTGCACGGCAGCAACAAACTCCTCTGAACTGCAACAGGCAGTCCTCTTATCTCCCTTGCAAGCCTCTTATCTCCCTTGCAAGTAGTTGCTGCAGTAGGTGAATCTGTCTCTGCCACAAGGGCAGCAACAGCGGAAGCAACCACATACTGAAACCACCTTTTGTAGCGAGACATATAAATTTTGAATTTTTGAATTATTTATCGTCCTAGAAATTGCACAAATTATTTTAAGTTTCCAATATTAAATTAAATTTAAGTTTTTTTTAATACTAAATCAAATTTAAAGTTTTAATATTTTGCATAAAAATATTATTATTATTATTGTTTTGTCCCATAGCCCTTTCTAGCTGAGACTATTCCTGGGTTTCCGTACCTATATAGGAGGCACCTTAGGCGAAAGTCTCCTAAAACGACTTTTCACAAGTGTTGGTGGCATGTCCAAAATTTACGCATCAACAGTCATATCATATAGCTAAATAGTAAGTCCATAAGATGATGACCAAGTTTTGGATTTATTTCAACATTATGCTTCATACTATCCTTTCTTTTTAAATTATTTTATTTTCAACAAAATGCATCATTTTTTGTTTTAATTTTTATTTTGTTTACTATTTTAAATATTTACAAAGAGTATCATATTTTTGGTACATTTTTCTGGTAGGTAACACTCTTTTCTTAAAAGTTATTTAAACAATACACATTTGATTTTATTAGTTAGATTTTATTTCTCTAATTCATAATTTATGATAAATAAATACATAGTTAATGGTAAATAAAATTTAGTTAAGAGTTTTTTCAAAATTAAAATATTAGATATAGTGAGTTCCATTTTTTAAAAAACATTTAAATCATCACTTTACTTTGGAAACATTTCATAGACACTTTGTAAAATAGAATTATTTATAAATTCATTAATAAGATAATAGGGATTACCATATGACAACCAAGCCTTTATGAATCCTTTTACATGAAGTATGCGAAGTATTCTTAACACAATGAATAATTCTATATAACTTTTCACGTATGAATTGAATCCCCAAAGAAACTGCTCCATACAGTGAAAAACTTTTAAAAACAAAGAAAAGAAAAACAAAAAGCATTGCTGAAGAGAAACCATGATTTTTCAAGTGTCCTTCAAGCTAATTTAAGCATTATTGCCTGGTTTGCTTTAAGAGAAATAGAATGCAAAAAAGTTCTGAAATGTTTGATCCTTGGGCTTTTACCACTTTATTTGACACGGTTTATCTTCAAGTCCTTATCTGCCCAATAATGCATTCCCATGATTAAGAGAGAGTGTGTCGTACACATAGATGATAAGATACATGC
The DNA here is from genome assembly GCA_015680685.1 of Gnetum montanum. Taxonomy (NCBI): domain Eukaryota; kingdom Viridiplantae; phylum Streptophyta; class Gnetopsida; order Gnetales; family Gnetaceae; genus Gnetum; species Gnetum montanum. The sequence continues at coordinate 85,349 of MNCI01016200.1, read as the reverse complement.
ATTGCATTTTTCCTTGGGCGCAACTGTCTCCCATGTGCTCCTTACGGTCCTATGAGCATTCACACATGGATAGGGCAAAAAAAGAAGCCAAGATCTGGAGGCATAGGTGACAGAAGCGAATTACATTTTGTACATAAAAAGTCTAAGGCATTCCGGAGCAGTGCCAGTGCCCAGCTTGATAGTAGGCAGAGTGTTTTACGTTCAAATATGAACTGTTTGAATAAAGTTAATCAGCTAAGCATGTCCGGTGCATGGTGCAAGTACTTGATTCTCATGGATTGGACTTAAGGAAAGAGTAACAAATACAAGAATAGAGTGGTAGGATTCAGAACAGGACTGGTTAGGTTGGATGTGAAAAACCGTCTGGATGCTTTGAAGCCACTTTTATTCGTGCTTCTGGTGTACGTACACAGAAATTCAGACCTGGCTGCCGTAGTGAAGGACACCTCAGAAAAGAAGCCCTGAATTGAATATCAAAAGTGCATATCGGATATAGATTCTATGTGTCGCTCCTTCTTTGTATCTCAATCTTCAAAAGTGGCTTATGCAGAATATATATATGCACTGTTGCTACCTTATCGACCAGAGTTGACTGATAAGATTGGGCAAGCAAGGCCCCCTTGGTTGGCTAAAAGGAGATGAACGAAATTGTATGAATAGATCAACAGATGTATTATCTGCTGGAGCAGTACCGAAGAAAGATTCAATAATCTCAAGTTAGCATTGCCAGCCGTATGTAACAGACAGACAACCTTAGATGAAACAGCATGAAATTGTTTCAACTACTGGGTTCTCAGAAACTGATACCGATTCTGCTGCTGCTAGGTGGGAAAAAGACGGCCTTGGATGCACAGTAACGCATGCCATGACTAATTCGAGGGCTTACTAAAGGATTTAATAAACTTTAACGAATTTGGAGCAACAAGGTGACAGTAGTGTGCAGAGGCCATGTGGAGAATTCTTAGGACTGGGGAGAAGCTAAGGCCATTAATGGGGAAGAAGCTACTGCTGCTGCAAGTGATGCTTGATTCCCCACAAATATTAATGACAGCTTTTGTGTGCATGCATGTGACTCTGCCTACAAATGTTTAGCTAGATGATGTTAAAATGTTACATTATTGTATTGCAAAATCTCAACAATAGTTTGATAGAAAAAAATCCTTTTGAAATCCTTAACTATAGATGAAACACTAAGTTATTGAGAATTATTAGATACAAAGGTTTATTTTATACTCTGTCTGCCTTATTGGACATTAATTATTATTTATGTGATGTGCTTTATAAAAGGCATTCTACATTGAGAAGTTTCAATTTTGAGTTGAAGTTGAATCTTTATATGAACTTTTTACTTGATGTTATGGAAAGAGAAACAAGTACTTAATGGATATTAATTCTCTCTTTCCTTTCTTATGTACATAGAAGGATGCTCCTTGTGTTATTCCTGGATTTCTTTTTAAAGATTTATGATTTTTTATCATTTGTGATTTAGAGTGCTTTATTAGTTATAATCTTTATTAGTTATTATTTATTTGTAAATCTCCTTGACGGGCCTGAGCAGGTATTGCTTGCCGGCAGGAACAGCCATGACGCCACCAGCTTTACCACAGGCTGCCTTCCATGCTTTCAAAAATGCCTGCAAAGGAATCAATTAATTAATTAATCATTCATTCATAAATATATACATATGAATGATTTAATTAAAGTAGAAATCAAAGCATTTATCACATAAATAAATAAATAAAATGGTACAAAATACATTAACAATANGTCGCCATTCAAAAGGTCCCTGCTTCACCCTCCCTCAACTTCTTATGATTTATTGGTGCAATGCATGAGGGAGGGTGATATCACACTGCCCCCACATTTTATAGCATCACCATACCCATAACAGTAGCCAAAGATAACCATGAAAGCCACTTTTTTCTGTCCTGGCCTTCCCAAATCAAATGTTGTTCTATTCCTGGTTTAAGATCTTCACAACCCATCATGATCCCATCCCGGATCAGACTGAAGCCTTAATGATACTATTATTCCAAGCTAATATCTTAAATTAAACATGAACTTAACCTAATCACGGCAAACTACCCTGAATATCAAGGTGTTGATTTGTTTATACAGTTGTCATCGTGGGGGTCGTGGTTAACTTCAAGCCTCTAAAATTATCAAGTCAAGTGAAGTAGTAGTCATAAATGCTCAATTATCAGACGCTAAACAACGTATCCTTGCCAACTGTTAGGATCTACAGTGACAAGCTCACGATGGCAAGACTCCTGAAAAATATGGGTGCTATAAATGATTCTACATATTCCAATCTTATGTACAGCTTGCATTTTGCAAAGTTATCATAATCGAGGATGTACGCTGCAACTTCTCGGATGGATTGACAATGCTGCATCTTCAGTACATAGCTTTGAAGGGGGTATAATGCTTGAGGAGAGTCACAACACCTGCAATGGAACCCACAAATGCGGTTCTAGTTACAATGAAACACACCAAATTCAGCGTCTGCAAAATCTTTCATTTTAATATATGCCTCTGCAGATTGGTCTGTGCAATGTGCATCTGAATGGTAAAATAAACAGTCAGTAGGAAGAATGCCAGCGCTACAAGAACATCCATTATGGCATTGAAGAAGGGCAAAATCATGGACACCACTGTTGTAAAAAGGCACAAAATTGGTCCTCCACAGCAAACAGAATGGTTTCAAACTCATCTCTCCAATCCCAGCCACTTGGCAACTGTACTCAATTTTGAAGAAAGGGTCTTTCTTCCATGTGTTAGCTGCCCATTCCTCCACAAATGCATACAGAGGTTGGCAAAATACCTGATAAGCACCAACCAAGTGTACAACAATGCAGATGTTAGCTATGTCCACCAGCTAGAAAGGGTTGTAGAATCCAAATCCTGTGAGAAGGTTTCTAGGAGTGTTGTTCCCAAAAGCTACTGTTGTGACCAACTTCACCCATGCTAGGCATAGGGCCTTGTTTGAACCAATTTAATTTATCACAATTTAAAATTTTAAAATTAAAAATACACTAAAAATAAAACATAAATTAAGGCTTAAATCTCTTGGGTTTTTTTGGTGGTTTACGTGGATAAGGGTGGCTGCACTTAGGGTTAGGTTTCTTCTCCCTTCGGCAGCCGCTATAAAACAGGGAGGGAGGAGCATGTTAGAGGGAGGAGATGGGGAGGGGGCTTCTCTTGCAGGTTCCAGGGTTCTGTTCTGTCCGCAGCCCCTGTCATGCCCCTGTCCGCGTCACTGTCCTTCGCCACAGCGCATCTTCTGCGCTCCCGCCACCCTCTGCCCCTCTGCGTCGTTGTTTCTACTGCGTTGTATTTGCATCGCTGTTTTTGCATTGCCGCTGCCACCTCGCTCTGCGCCGCCATGCTGTCTCCTTTGCTACCGCGCTGCGTTGCTGTTTCTTCTGCGCCGCGCTGCTATTTCTGCTGCGGCCGCGTCGCTATTTTTCCGTCGCTCTGCGCTTACTCCTGCCGAGCCTGCCGCTGCAGCATCGCCGTCCTCTCCGCTGCCGTGCCTGGCACTCCTCTGCCGCCACGTCACCACCACCTCACGCCGCCTGCCGAATGTCACGCTGCAGCGTCGTTCTTTTGCGCTGCTGCGTCGCCTTTCTGTGCTTGCTGCGCTGCCGCGTTGCCTGTCGACGCTGTTTTTCTTGCATGGCCTGCTCTGCGCTGCCGTTGCTGACTCCCGTGTCGCCATTCCCTGCTCACACCAGTTTTGGACCGGGGGGTTTCAGGGTCTCGTTCGGCCGCCGTCCGCGCAGCCATCTGTTCACCCACCGCCTCCTAGCCAGATCTGGACACAGCCGAGGTCACAGCCTCCACGTCGCGGCCTCCACGTCCGCTGTACAACAGCCTCCCTTCTTTTTCCACCATCGCCGCTGTTTTTCTCCGCCTGCCGCTGCGCATCCTTCTCTGCCCCGGCCGCACGCGAAACAGCAACCTCTCTCTGTTCTCCCACCCGCAGTATCCTGTTTTCGCCGCCGTCCGTGCCGCCACCTTGGTCTACCGCCCGCGCCGCCACCTTGGTCCGCCGCTCGCGCCTGCGCGCTCCGTTCCTCTGCCTTCGCCGCGGCCCGCGCCTGCGCAGACGCTACAGAGCAGCAGCATCACCTTTCTTCTAAGCTCGCCCGCTTCCACTCCAGAAACTTCACCGTAAAGCAAATTCCTTACCCGGCCGCTCCAGGCAGCAGCAACGATCCTCTCTGCGAAACGCTGCAGCCGGTGAACGAACAGGAAGAGGAAGCGTCACGTGAATCTCTACAAAGCACCAAGAAATCCGACGCACTGCCACCGGACGAAAATTTGAATATTTGAATTATTTATCATTTTGCAAATTGCACAAATTATTTTAAGTTTCACTATCAAATTAAATTGAAGTATTTAAATATTAAATTAAATCTAAACTTTTATTTTGATATTTTGTTTAAAATATTGTTATTATTGTTTGTCACATTGCCCTTTCCAGCTAAGACTATTCCCGGGTTTCCGTACCCATACGGGAGGCGCCCTAGGTGATAGTCTCCTCAAACGAGTTTTCACAGGTGTTCGCGTGTCCAAAATTTATGCATCAACACCTTTTTGGCGCTAGAAGGAGGGCAGTTTCTCAACCTTATCTTTATTTTCCTTTTATGTTTCCTTTTTTTAAAAAAATTATCACATTCCTTATTACTGTTTATTTAATTTTTGTCTCCCTATTTTCAGTTTTACTGCTCTATTTTAATTTTCAAAATTTCCAAATTTATATTCTAGCAATCCTTTTAATTTGTTTTTCTAAAATTTAATTTAGGTAGTTTAAATTATTTTACTTCTTATTTACTTTTTTGAAATTTTACAATTTCAATTTTACTTTTAAAATTTTTTTTAAAAAAATATAGTATTCAAATGTTTTTTTTATTTTCTTTAATTTTCACAGTTTATTAGCATTTTACATTTCTGGTTATTTTTCATTTTATGAGTGACTTTTCTTACGGAGTATCTCAACAAACAACTCATACTCCTACCCCCAGTCTACCAGCTACTCGCCAATTTACTTTGAGAAAACAACGAGCTTCGCTTTTTCCAAGATCAATTCCTAAAAAAACCTCGAACTAAGATGGTAGCCCATCAAACCCCGGCTCCCTTAGTAAGAAACCCTTTTAACTTTCACAGCTACCATGACATACCAAAGTCCCTTTAAAACATAAACTTGTTCTTCGATCCTTCAACCCCTACGAATGATGCCTCTATCAACACATGGCAAGAATTCAAAAACAAGTTTTTGAATCAATTTGACAAATTTACAAGCCCTGCCATCGCATCAAGCAATTTTACCAGCCTAAGAAAGTTACCTGGGGAAAATGTTAGGGATTATAATCTTAGATTCCTCCATCAACTTGCCCATGTGCCAAATGAGATGCGACCACAACCAGATGGTATTCTCAACTTCTATCTCTCTACCATCGATCCATTCTTTGCTTATGCTATCAAATCTGATCCCAACATAATGGAGATACAAGGTGCAATGTCAAAGGCTGTGGAATTAGAGCAAATAACCCTTATGAACAGCATCCAAACCCAATTTGGGATGATGAGTGTCAGCAACCCGATGCAATCAAACCCACTCCTACCAAGTTTCCAAACATCTAATGTTATGCCTCAAGTTGTTTCTCCTTTCCAATCAACTCCACCTTTAAGTAATTACTCACAAAGCCTCATGTCCTCTACATTCTTACCATCCAACACTAGTTTAAACGATGACGAATCAAAAGCCTTGATTCAAACCATCATAAACCCAAATGGGACATCAAATTCTGTTGAACCACCAACCCAAACTCAAAATCAGATGACCCAAATACTTATTTCACTACAAAAACTATCCAATGAAGTGGTTGAGTTAAAGAGAAACAATAGTAAAAGCCCTATACAATCGGAAAAACCAAGTGCATCAATCAATGATGATTATTGTCGTCTTCATAATACGAGGCAACATTCTGAAAAGACTTGCCCTCAATTCATAGCATTGTATGGTGACAATACCCAAGGGCAACAAAATGGAAAAGCCCCTATCATGGTTCTTGATGTACCTCATGAGACAGAAAATGAAGAGGTTTCCTCATTAGAACAAGTCATGGTAGGCGACCCTAACCCACACAACACTCGCTACCGTAAAATCAGTGACATTATGAATGCTACACAACGACAAACTAGAAACAATTTCTATACATCTCCAAACAAAAGAGTTCCTAGTCAAAACAATGGAAACAATCAATCTGGGTCATCCCAAGTAATTGCCCCACAACAACCAAACCCCCCATCTGTACTTAGGAGAGTTCCATCTCAACAAGAAGCCAAAGATGAACCTAAGAATTATGATTTGGTTGAGGACTTAAAAAGAGTGAAAGCCAACATTTCGATGTATGACCTTCTACACTTTAACGAAATGAAAGAAGTGATTCGGGATATGGTTTATACACCTGTAGCCCAAAGAGAAAAATCCCTAATTCCCGAAAGGCATGTTCACTTTGCAGAAAGTCCTAACACGTTACCACTACAAAACATGGATAATTCTATGTCTAGCAAAAAGGATCATCCCCCTTTTCTAACCACTTTGATTATTTTAGGAAAGAATGTCCATAACTGTTTAATGGATTCAGGTGCAACTGTTAGTGTTATGCCTCTTGACATTTGTAACACCTTAGGAGCACAAATGATACCACAAACTAAAAGTGTAATTCAACTTGATGGATCTAGCGTACCTGTAGTAGGGTTATTAAAAGGAGTAAAAGTACAACTTAAGAAATACCCTACATTTACATGTTATACAGACATCCTAGTAGTTGACATGAAACCCACATATGGTGTGCTCTTATCTAGAACTTTTGGAGCTAAGTTTGGGGGCTTCTTTAGGTCAGATTTCTCGGAATTATTGATCCCTATCAAAGGAAAATCTGAATACATGACTATACCCCAAGAACCCTTCTACAAACAAGTAGTAACAAACTTGGATCAACAAAATCAATCTTTGGAAGATCGAAATGCTAATCTTTATGTTGGGGTTATTGAGGTTGAGTGTAGTGAACATGTTGAAAATGACTATGTAAGTGGAACTACAAAAAGTCCTATCTCTTATGCAGACCCCATCAAATCCTATCAAAGTTCTAGAGAAGGTGAAGAAAACTATGGAGACACCTTACCTTATCAACAACACGATGGATTTTGTCTAAGTGATCCACCACCTTTAGGGGAAGACAAAGATATAAATAAGACCTTACCTCTTAAAACATTTGAAGGTGTGCTAAATTTTAACAATACATCCATGAAACATTCTCCTAGAAAAGCTATATCCGATGACCCACCAAGACCTAGACCTATCATTAAAACTTATATTAAGGAAAAACTTTATAGAAAACGATCAAGCAAGGTAAAAGTAGGTCTTGATTTTCATAATCTTAAGCATCAACAAATTGTCAAGAGACGGTTCAATAAAAAACATCCAGTTAAAAATTTTCAAGTAGGCGATCTAGTCCTTAAGAGAGATAGAGCGTCTGGTCAGACTGGCCCTCAAACTAAGTTTTCACCTATGTGGTCAGGCCCATTCCAAATTGTAGACATCACTGCCCCAAATGTGTTTAAGATTGCTGATTTGCAAGGATATAGGTTGAATAGGAATTTTAATGCATTTCATTTGAAACATTTCTACTCAGGTACCCCACGTGGGCATCTGGTAGATTCTTAGTTGCATGTTTTCTTCCCCTTTTTCATTGCATTTCATATGTATATTATTGCATTTTCATATTTTGCTTGCATTTCCATCATTTCTTTCTTAGCATATTGTTTTGATTATTGTGTTCTTCATATGATTTTAATAATCATTGGTCATTTGAGTTACTTGATTTTGGGTCATCTTAACACCATTAAAAAATAATGCAGGTATGATATAATTTACTATTACTATGATATAATGCTATAAAATCCACTCTATATTTTATACTGTAACTCTTTTCGATTGATTCCAAGGTTTCAGTTTATTTGTTATGTTTGATTATGGAGCATTTGATTTATACAAACTTATCATGCTATCATCATGATCATGTGAGTGTAGGATAGGTGATGTTGGAGAGTGGTTAGTCATAATTACTAGGTGACCTTGGAAAATTCTATCCTTTCCTCTTGTAAGCCGAAGCCCTCAGGTATGATGATCCATGGCTATCCTATGAGCAACAGGGTGAAGTGTGTTCATTTCTACTTGAGAATCCTTAGCCACCCAGGAGACCTGCTATGATGCCACCAATCAAAGGCACATACACGAGGGTTGAACTGCACCATGGGCAAAGTTTCCAAAAGGACCATGCTCTTTGGCAGTGCAGCTAATTGGCCAGACTCGTGTTGGAATTCCTACCTCAAGAATGAAGTACACCATGAGCAAAGTTTCCTTAAAAATAAAACAAAACAAAAAATGAGGACCGTGTTCATTGGCAGTGTAATAAGTTATTGAGTGTGATGGGGTCCGGCAGCAATCCTCACCCTAACCTCCATTTCCCCTTTTAAATTTAAGTTTTTCAAAAAGAAAAAAAAAAGAAAGAGAAAAAGGTGAAAAAAGAAAAAAAGAGAAAAACCAAGGAAAAATCTGAAAGTTGTGGACTACTATGATCTAACGTGAACTTTTCCTCCTCATTAAGTTTTGTATAAGTCACTTGCTCAAAATAGTCTGCATACTTTT
>MNCI01016200.1:63654-76237 GCA_015680685.1 Gnetum montanum | reverse complement strand
CCAATAAATTAGATTTTAATGGTTGTTTGGATGGCCTATGTCGGTGTCTCTTTTGATTATTTGGTTATTTTGATCATGTTTAGAACATTATAGTTTATTTTTGAGTTTGCATTTCTTGTTTCATGCTGTTTTTGTTTTCCCCACCATTTGCATTTTCATTTAAAATTTTCTATTCCTTGCACTTGCATGCAATCTTTAGTTTGGGGGCTAAGTGTTGTGACCAACTTCGCCATGCTAAGCATAGGGCCTTGTTTGAACCAATTTAATTTATCACAATTTAAAATTTTAAAATTAAAAATACACTAAAAATAAAACATAAATTAAGGCTTAAATCTCTTGGGTTTTTTTGGTGGTTTACGTGGATAAGGGTGGTTGCACTTAGGGTTAGGTTTCTTCTCCCTCCGGCAGCCGCTATAAAACAGGGAGGGAGGAGCATGTTAGAGGGAGGAGATGGGGAGGGGGCTTCTCTTGCAGGTTCCAGGGTTCTGTTCTATCCGCCGCCTGCAGCGCCATCTGTTCTGTTCACCGCCTGCAGCGCCATCTGTTCTGTCCGCAGCCCCTGTCACGCCCCTGTCCGCGTCACTGTTCCTTCGCCGCACCGCGTCTTCTGCGCTCTCGCCACCCTCTGCCCCTCTGCGTCGTTGTTTCTACCGCGTTGTATCTGCATCGCTGTTTTTGCATTGCTGTTGCCACCTCGCTCTACGCCGTCGTGCTGTCTCCTTTGCTACCGCGCTGCGTTGCTGTTTCTTCTGTGCCGCCCTACTGTTTCTGCTGCGGCCGCGTCGCTATTTTGCCGTCGCTCTCCGCTTACTCCTGCCAAGCCTGCCGCTGCAGCATCATCGTCCTCTCCGCTGCCGTGCCTGGCACTCCTCTACCACTGCGTCACCACCACCTCGCGCTGCCTGCCGACTATCACGCTGTGGCGTCGTTCTTCTGCGCTGCTACGTCGCTCTTCTATGCTTGCTGCGCTGCCGCGTTGCCTGTCGACGTTGTTTCTCTTGCGTGGCCTGCTCTGCGCTGCCGTTGCTGACTACCGCATTGCCATTCCCTACTCACACCAGTTTTGGACCAGGGGGGTTTCAGGGTCTCGTTCGGCCATCGTCTGCGCAGCCATCTATTCACCCGCCGCCTCCTAGCCAGATCTGGACACAGCCGAGGTCACAGCCTCCAAGTCGCGGCCTCCACGTCGCGGCCTCCACGTCTGCTGTACACCGGCCTCCCTTCTTTTTCCACCACCGCCGCTGTTTTTCTTCGCCTGCCGCTGCACATCCTTCTCTGCCCCGGCCGCACGCGAAACAGCAACCTCTCTCTGTTCTCCCACCCACAGTATCCTGTTTTCGCCGTCGTCCGTGCCACCACCTTGGTCTGCCGCCCGCGCCGCCACCTTGGTCCGCTGCCCGCGCCTGCACGCTCTGTTCCTCTGCCTTTGTCGCAGCCCGCGCCTGCGCAGACGCTGCAGAGCAGCAACATCACCTTTCTTCTAAGCTCGCCCGCTTCCACTCCAAAAACTTCACTGCAAAGCAAATTCCTTACCCGGCCACTCCAGGCAGCAGCAACGATCCTCTCTGCGAAACGCTACAGTCGGTGAATGAACGAGAAGAGGAAGCGTCACGTGAATCTCTGCAAAGCACCGAGAAATCTGACGCACTGCCACCGGACAAAAATTTGAATATTTGAATTATTTATCATTTTGCAAATTGCACAAATTATTTTAAGTTTCACTATCAAATTAAATTGAAGTATTTAAATATTAAATTAAATCTAAACTTTTATTTTGATATTTTGTTTAAAATATTGTTATTATTGTTTGTCACATTGCCCTTTCCAGCTGAGACTATTCCTGGGTTTCCGTACCCATACGGGAGGCGCGCTAGGCGATAGTCTCCTCAAACGAGTTTTCACAGGTGTTCGCGTGTCCAAAATTTATGCATCAACAGCTACATACCCAGCACAGCCAACTGACATGTAGAACAGCATGGTCACTAGTACTCCATTTAGAGATTCTTTCTTCATTATTTTATTTTCTGCTTGTCTTGCTTTGATAGTGTCCTGAATTTCAATGACGATCATTGAGAAGAAATAGGAAAATGCAATATTCCCAAGGGCCTGGGGCCATCCCAATTGCCAAACCCAGTCCAATGCTTGAATAAGACAGAGACATCATAGCTGCAATGATGGAAGCCACCAAATTTTGCTGAACTTGGGAATTTGAGAAAGCACCACCTGAACTGCTCCAAATAACACCATGTACAAATTGCTTGATATATGGTATGGGGATTCTCTTCCATTCTTGAGAAAGCAGTTAGATCTTTGAATTGCCACCATGCTAATAGAAGTAGTAATTGTATAACCGATGGCTATTCTCATGAAATTCAGGTACTGAACAAAACGGCATAGAACCACCTTTCTGCCTCCTGTAAACCTGACTGATGTAGACATGGAGTTTACATAGCCATGTGATTCATGCTGCTTCTCTAGTCCGTTAACTTCAAAACTTTCACTCAACTAGTCAGTAGTTTCTACAGCATTGAAATTCTTGTTTCCGTCATTTTCACGGTTCTAGTAAATGCATACTTGGTGATCCTTGCGATAATGTTACACTTGTCTTCGGCGTGTTGCTCCCTCCTGCTTTCCATATTCAATGTATTTGGGCACTTTGTCATACTGCACCTTATTCACCTATGGACTGTGCATGACTTCAGGCTTGAATCACTGAATGGGTTGCCGACAACTCGTTGACGAGACAAAGCATTGGCTTTCTTCACGAACTCATCGTAGATTTTTTCTCGCACAAATTCACGTGACCCTGCCGCACACACTTACCCCATGTTGCTGTAAATGCCCATATCGGCCAGGGTAACTACCTCATCCAAGTCTGCATCGTCCATGATTATGAGAGGAGTCCTGACGCCTAGCTCCAGCGTCACTGGCTTCATGTTGCTCTTTGCAAAAGCCTCCAGAATCAATCTCCACAAATATTAAAGTTTATCAAAGTAAGCTACCAGCATTTTCCAAGCATCTTCCAAGTGGAGTGCAAGGCAGGACCTTTGCCAGATCCTTGTATACAAAAGGAATACCATATCACAGAAGCACACAAGATCCACTGGATTCGTTGTAGGCAGCAATGGAGCATTCACGATTTTCTTCTACACTAATGTATTCTTCTTAGCCCACTTTGTTTTCCCTCTGAACCTTTTGCAGCAGACGAAATCTGGCTTTGCTCCTATCTCTTCAAAGAGCTGAGGTCTGAGATCTGGGTTGCAGAGTTGACAAAGATTCGATTGGTTGGAGTTTGGTTTTTTCACCGAGTTACGCTCTGCTGTGCTCTTTGTAGAAACTTAGAAACTTTCACAATATGTGGAATTTTTCTTTTTCTCTAGATCCTCAAATTATGGCATCTTATTGTTGATGCCAACATCTCCCATGCTAGACATGGGTCATGATCAACAAGTCTCATGCCCTGGCACCAAGTACAAAGAAAGTTAATTTGTACAAGCATGTCTTGGGGTCCAATTTATAATAGAAAGCTTGTGGTGATGGTTACATTGCCACACCATAATGGCATGGACATAATAGTAGGGTGGTGTAGAACATGGGTTATGTAACATCAGCAAAGGTGGTGTAATCGATGATGGTGGAGAATGTGGTGGGAATTACATCTGAGTGGTGCCAGGAGTTACATGCAATGGTTGCATAACTGATGACATTGTGGTCCTGGGCATTAGAGAAGTTGTGTAATAGCCTGGTTGTAGATGTAACTGATGTGGGACATGGGCATTTAAACACCCAAATGAGCAGCTATAAAAGTGGAGTGGATGTTGTGGGGGCAAAATGGGTGTGGCCTGCTTTCTCTCTAGTGTAGAAACATGGTGCCAAATGATAGGTAGAGCCTGCAACCTCCTCTCTCTCTCTCTTAGAGTAGCAAGGCACACTACAAATGGTTGTAGAGGGAAGCAGGGGACTCTCAGCACCATTGGGAGAGAGGGGGGGGGGGCGCGTTGTGTGGGGTTAAGCAACAAACGATAGGTGGATCATCTATTGAGGACTCCCCTCTCCAGAGGAAACTAGTAGATAGCAATTTGTCTTTCTTTGGCATATCGTCATTGGCCAACCTCTTCCCTCTTTGGCAACATGTGACATGGTGACTACAACAACAACGACAGTGACATGGTGGTAGATAGTGGGCAACACCTACAACCAGCATCTCTCTCACACTAGGGCTAGCCTCTTTCTCATTGGGGCCAGTCTCTCTCTCACATTGGAGGCTAGCCTCTCTCTCATCGGGGTCCAGCCTCTCCTCTCTTTGACATTGTGCATGGTAAATAGAATGTCGTGCATGCCAGAAAATAGAGGCTATGAATGACATGTTTGCAACACGTAGAGTAGACAGTAGCAACATCTCTCTCTCTCTCTCTCCTCCCTTCCCCAACAAACGATAGCAAACAAAACCACAAACCGTAATGGCAGTTGGAAATGGAACAAATCCTCTCTCTCTCTCTCCTCCCTTCCCCAACAAACTATAGCAAAAAAAACCACAAACCATAATGGTGGTTGGCAATGGAACAGATCTCTCTCTCTCCCTCTCTTTGTAGATCCAAATCAATGACTACAGTAGGGTTCTTTCTTTTTTCTTCTTTCTTCAACAATAATGAAGCTACAATAGGTGGCCTTCTTAGGTTTTCTGCGACCAATGGTAGGTTGCATAGTAGGTGATGGCAAGGTGTGTGGCAGTGGTACACCAAAAAAATCTCTCTCTCTCTCTCCCTCTCCCATTAGCTATGAGCAGCATCAACTATGATGATGTCTGCAATGACAAGACAACACAAACTAACGGTAGCAATGGGGGACTAAAGCTACAGTAGCAACAGTAGTAAGCGAGTTGTTCAATTTGAAGTTTTTCAACATTTCAGTTTAATTTATTTTGTTTTGAAACGTCACATGGTCCTCTCCAACTAAGACTATTCTTGGGTTTTTGTACCCATACAAGAAGCACCCTAGGTAATAGTCACCTCAAATGAGTTTCTTTTCTTAAGTGTTAGTGTGTCCAAAATTTACACATCAACACCTTTTTGGTACTAGAAGGGGGGCCTGACTCATTTCCTAATTCTATTTCAAAAAAAAAATTTGGCTAAAATCTCTATTTTCAGCCCTTATTTTGGAAAAATATTTTTCTTTATTTTCTAAGAATTTTCAAGTCCTTTTATATTCCAATCCCAAAAGTTTGTTTCCTAAAATTTTCATTACCCAACTCTCATAACCCATCTTTAATCCTATTTCAAATTTTTCAACCCCCATTTTTCTAGTCCCATTTTTAGATTTGTGTTTTGGCGGTCCTTACCTAAGTCCTAACGTTTTCCTCTATCTTGTGCATCTCCTTTTAAGATTTCTATGGTTGTGTTGTTCCTTGCACTTACATGCAATTTCTAGTTTGGGTGCTAACTATTAATGCCAACAGTGCCCATGTTAGGCACAAGGCCATGATCAACAATTCTAATGCCTTGGCACTAAGCATAGAGAAAGTTAATTTGTACAAGAACATCTTGGGGCCCAATTCATAATGGCGAGCTTGTGGTAGTGGTTACATTGCCATGCCATGATGGGATGGACATAATAGCCTAAGTGGTGTAGAACGTGGGCTACGTAATGTCAGCAAAGGTGGCATAATCAATGGTGGTGAAGAACATGGTAGGAGTTATGTCTGAGTGATGCTAGGAGTTATGTGCAATGGTGGCATAACTAATGACATAACGGTCCTAGACATTATGGAAGTTACATAATGGCCTGGGTGGTGGATGTAATCCACATGGGATATGGCTATTTAAACACCTAGATGAGTGACTATAAAAGGGGAGGAGCAAATGTTATGGGGGTAGAAGGTGTGTGGCCTCCTTTCTCTCTAGCGTGGCAACGTGGTGCTAGATGGTAGGCAGAGCCTGCAACCTCTCCTCTCTCTCTTGCAACAGCAGGATGTGGTGCAGATGGTTGTGGGGGGAAGCAAGGGACTCTTAGCACCAGTGGAGGGGCTAAGCAACATGTAGTAGGCTAATCATCTATCGAGAACTTCCCTCTCTGAAAGAAATTAGCAGACAACAATTTCTCTTTCTTTAGCATATCAGCAACAGCCAATCTCTCCCCTCTCCAGTAGGCCACATGATGGTGGTAATTGCAATGACAACAATGGCAATGTGGTGGTAGATAGTAGGTAGCATTATAGCTAGCCTCTCTCTTTCACTAGGACTAGTCTCTCTCTCATTAGGGCTAGTCTCTCTCTCACATTGGAGGCCAACCTCTCTCTCATCGAGGTCCAATGTCTCTTCTCTCTGACGACGTGCATGGCAGATAGAATGATGTGGACACCAGGAAATAGAGGCTACGAATGACATGTCTGCAACATGTAGACTAGATAGTAGTGGCATCTCTCTCCCTCTCCTCCCTTCCCTAGCAAATGATAGCAAATAGAACTACAAACTGTAATGGCGATTGGTGATGGAATAGATCTCTCACTCTCCCTCTCTCTGTAGATCTGAACTGGTGACTACAATAGGGTTCTCTCTTTTTTTCTCTCTCTTTAGCAATGATGAACCTACAATAAGTGATCCCCCTAGGTTTTCTACCATCAATAGTAGGTTGCATGGTAGGTGATGACGAGGCACGTGATGGTCGAACAC
This sequence comes from Gnetum montanum, assembly GCA_015680685.1. Lineage (NCBI taxonomy): Eukaryota > Viridiplantae > Streptophyta > Gnetopsida > Gnetales > Gnetaceae > Gnetum > Gnetum montanum. The sequence continues at coordinate 69,569 of MNCI01016200.1, read as the reverse complement.
TAGATAGATCTCTCTCTCTCTCTCTCTCTCTCTCTCTCTCTCTCTCTCTCTCTCATTGGCTATGAGCAATGTTGGCTATGTCGGCGTTTGCAATGACAACATGGCATGAACCGGTGGCAGCAATAGGGGACCAGGGAAAAATTTAAATTTTCTTTCTACCTACTGTGTTTTCATGAATTCTTGAATTTCAAGAGAGTTGTTCAATTTAAATTTTCCCCAGTTTTTAGTTTATTTTATTTTATTTTAAAACATCACATGGCCCTCTCCAACTGAGACTATTCCCAAGTTTCTATACCCATACGAGAGGCACCCTAGGCAATAGTCTCCTCAAATGAGTTTCTTTTTCTAGGTGTTGGTGCATCCAAAATTTATGCATCAACACTTATATTTTAGCATCATCATCTTGATTTGATTGACCCAATTCATAGCCACAACATCATATGTATTTAGGATCTTGATAGATTCATTGTTTAGTTTGCTTAGTTTTAGCTCTTCCAAAAATTCATTGACTGTGTTAACCTCTAGCTTTGTTTGAGACCTTCATTTTCTTTGACATTTGAGATTTCTTGGATTTTATTCTGAAACAAGCATCTCACATGCTCAATGATGTTTAATTTTTTGCATTTCTCTTTTGATTCCATAAAATTTGTGCATGAATCTACAAGTGCTACTTCCATGAAGAATCTTCTCTTTTAATAGACGTTGATCTTCAAGAACCTCTTTGCGAATGATCTTAGAATCATGGCTTAAATCAGCCTCTTCGTATCAACATTGTCATCTTTTGTAGATTATGATTAAAATCATGGACAAAGCTCATTCCGCCTCTCTTCCCTTGAAAGATAACATAACACATTCACCAAAAGATGGATGGAATATATTCATAAAGCCTTTTCCATTAAATGGCCAACATGTGCCAAGATTCCTTGCCCACCTTAAAATTCTTTAAGTTATGCAAGCCTCATTTAAGATGGAAAATATTTACCCATGCACATTAGCTGAATCACATTTTTTATGTTCAAATGAAACATAAATTTTTATTGAACATTTTTGCATTTGAAAATCATAAATCATTTTTGGGAAAAATTCCTAATTAATTTAAGATTCAATGGTATAAAAGCCTCATTCCTAAGAAAAAGAAACAAAAATTGTACAAGTGGATCCTAGCATAAACTACTCAGCAACAGGGATGAAAATAGTCAAAGTAATCCTCTTTGGAATTCTCTTGTCATAGGTTCTATCATACTCGATTTCTATTGTAACCCAAGCTTTCTTTTCTTCCTCTTATTTTATCAACTCTCCCACTTCTTTTACCTTCACATTATCCTCTATAGCATTATTTCTGAAAACTATCTCCTTTCCTTTTTCAACAGACTACTTTGTTTCCAAATGATGACACTCCTCACAACTAGGTTCCATTATTTCCTAAGAAACAAAAGCTTCCTCCCATGAATCGACATGATTAGGCTCTTCCTAAAGCCTAGCATCTAGTGCACATTGGTAATACTTGCCCCATATGTTAGAGTGGATGGAATGATCAACGATGAGAAAGCTAAATTCATCCAAAAGCCAAAGTAGGAATGGGCTTTCCTGGGAAGCCCCACAAGCTGTTGCCTTATAAAAAGCTCTTAAAACATGTTCTGAACATCAACTAGTCATGTATGGAATAAAAGGCCTTTTAATTGGCATTTTTCAAGCTCACTCTTGATTGCAAATTGAAATTGAATTTCTCTTGGTGAAAACTAAAGTTGATTTTCTTTGTTTTTGTTAGTTAACTATAGCTCCTTATATAATTCCAATTCTTGAAATCTCTTGCTACTAGTGTAACCAACTTACGCACTTCCAATATAGCTTCGTTATTTATTACAACGTGTCTATATAACTTCCACTATAGTCCATTTAATTTCCACAACATGTAATAATAACTTCTATTATTATTTTTTACAATCATCACTATGTACATATTCACAACTTTCTGTTATTTATTTTGGAAGTGAATATGAAGAATATGATAATTAGAAAAGCATGAAAGATGAATACTAATTTTTTATTCTTTTTTGCAATGTCCTTCATTGGAGCACATTACACATAGATAAGCTATTACTATTAAAAATGTAATTAATTGGAGCCTTAGTAAACATTATTATAAAATCACTTTGTGCCTAAAAGCTATTTTTTTTTTTTTTGAATTTTATGCAAACTAAGGATTCAAAAAGGGTTAATCATTAATGAAAAATTATCAAAACTAATGTTCATCCTTTGGTAACTTTAGATGATGCCAAATGAAATACCTAAGATTGAAGGTCTTTTGCAAGGAAAGGAAAAGAGGCCAAGAAGAGGTTAGAGGAGTATATTTCCATGAACAAGTAGTAACACATACAAGGGTTAAATCTTAAACATCTCATATTTACTGCATCCATGGCATGATGAAGAGAAATTTTAGTCCATCCTTAATAAATATTTGGCATGAAGAAGAAGCATCAACATAAGAGCTAAGGAAGAAAGAATAGTTGTTGCTAGCAACATCATGAAGATTTATCATCGATGGGATTTTGAAGATCTTTCCAATTTTTTTGATGAGAAGTAAGGTATCCCAACACTCCACCATACAAGTCATGAGTGCACATGTGCAACTAGATCATAATCTGTGGATAGGCAATGTAAGTATGCTAGAAGTTGATAATTAGTTTGTGATTGTTGTCTTTCCACTTTGAGTTAGTAAAGTGCAAGTGTATGGTTTAACTCTAAATAAGGCATATGATATCTTGATGTTGTTAGCTCATGTTACTTCTAAGTGCAAACATAATGAAAATGAGAATAAGATATAAGTTTATACAATAATAGAAATACAAGTCTACTCTATCTTATGACGATGAGTAGGTGTTCCTGGGTTTTTGTACACGTTTTGGGCTCATGTAACCATTATGCTACTAGACAAACTAAGAAATAATACTATTGGGATTACCAAACAGTTACACTTATATGTTCAAAACCAATCGTACTCATTCCACCTTACTAGTAAGAATGAATAGTAAAGTATTTCAGAAATGTAAAGAACTATACTAAAGTAAGCATACTAAAGAAATTACAATTAAACTAAGTAAATATATTAGCTAAGTAAAACAAAGAAACTAAGTGAAAGCTGCAATGATGATAAACAATCTTGATCTTTATTATCATTCATGAACTATGCCCAAGTACAATCCACTTGAATAAAGATTCCATTCAACTACTTAACACCACACTATGGGCATTCACTCTATTGCTAAGTGAAAACTATGAAAACAAACTACAAGAATTTTCCTAAGGGTGTCATGAAAGTTGTGTTGTTAATGCAACCAAGTGTCAGTATTTATAAGGTTGCATAGCTCCCAATTCATCATATCAACAATGACATATGTAAAGCTATGATATCATAAATACAATATCATAGATGTAATATCATTGATATAATATCATGGCACATCAAAAATAGATTCTATCATACCCCCATGACTAATTGGAAACTCACCCTTGAGTTAAAATAAAAAGAGGATAGAGTTCCTTACAAAATTTGGAGGCATACTCAACTTGACATGACTACCTATATACATGACTTTGAATGTCATATTATGGTTTGAGTGGCACTTTTACAAACTTATCATACATAGCATGATGAATACAATTAACAACAAATAAATAAAAACTTTAAAAATCAATGTAGCCTTTAAGTTCTCAGCAGTGGTAGCTCCTCTATTGACTTCTTTAGTTTTTCATCGGGCTTTTGAAATTTGTATTAGTTGAGGACTGCCCAAAGTTTCTCTTTCTCTAACCTAAGATGATGTACTATCCATGTAAATTCTACAATGTTTGATGACATTGGTTCTTTCCACAAGCATGGTAGCTACGGAAACATCTTATTTTCCTTAACATACTAGGCCACGAACTATCTCCTTTCTTCTCTAAATGCCCTAGCCACCATTTGCAATTCTTGATAATTAGTCATCGGTGGGCTAGGTTTGGTGCTACATCTTTTTGTCCTTGGTAGCTGGCTTTTACTACTTCCAATTTTAGAGTTTACAATGTGTAGTTTCTGTTTGGCTTCCTTTCTATTCGCAAACTCCTTCTCATACATGTCATAGACTGTTCTACTTGTTTTTCAAGCTCATTTCTTAGTCTACTTGTTATCAACATGACTAGATTAGCATATAGAAGGTTTGCTAATCCTATGTACTCAATAAGATTCTTGATCTACAGGTCCTTATTCTTCACATCAACTTAATGGACATGGGCTAAGCTATCCAAAATTGGCTGTCAATCTAGTGTTTGTACTATAATTGAATTGATCTTAGCCTTGGCCTTGTATATTTCCTTTTCATTGATTTATTTATAAATACTCACATGGTCTTTGAAGTATTCTTTAAGCCTTTCATGCTTCTTGGCCTCATTTTGGCACATGCTAAATTTCAACTGCTACCTTTTGGTGGATAATGTAGACTTCTCCCATTGACAAGATTTGGTTTTCTTTGGACAATTTATTCATGTCTTGCTTGAATCTAATGAATTATTCTCATAGTTGATGAATGCTTTCCTCAATAACATTTTTTTCTTTTCAATGTCTATCAACCTTGTATTTTTTGCGATGAGTTTCTTAATTTTTTCCTCTAAGGCATTAATGGCTTTGGCTTGTGCATACGTTTGTGCTTCTGCCACTAATGTATTCCATATAGCCTTCTTCCTTTCCATCTATACTTGAATATTTCTTGCTATGAGCTATCTTAATTGTTCTATTTTGAATGCATCTAGTTGGTCTAGGACTATATATTATGTAGGATCTCTCCTTTCTACTTTTAAAATTCCTAACTTGGTTTGCAGCCTATGCACTTTGTTCTCTACCTACTCTACCCTTGTCTCCACCATGACCAGCTTCATCTTTATCACCATTAGATCAGAATAAAGTGTATTGATATTGGTAAGGATATCAAAGAGATTTTACATGACTTGTCCTATCTACAATAGTTGATCAAGAACATGTTCATGTTCTGCTAGGATCATGGATGTATCGACTAGCATTTCAACATCTCTAGTTCCAACAATATCTACTGGTGACACAATGGGAATATTATATGATTTCTTGATGTGGTTAGTAATTACTTCTGCTGATCTTACTATATCTTGATGTTGCATCATCATGACTATGGCTCCTTTCCTAGTTTCTAACATGACCTAAAAAGATAGAGTGTTTCATGAAATCTATTATGCCTAGTCATTGTCCTCTTCTACCTATAGAGATACCTATCTACTAGAAAAACCTTCCTTTTCTACCCAACTAATTATTTCTGCGATCTACTATAAGTGGCTCATGGAAGGCCTATAATCTTGTTGTGCAATTAGAGCATTCAGTCTAGGTATATCACTAGTAGGTGTTGACCCACTGGGTCCTACTTGTTCTTGCTATCTAATTCTTGGAAGATTACTTGTTGGTGTGGACCTTGCTACTCCCTTAATGCTTGCTAAATTTTCCATCTAATCCTTCTTTGATGACACTAGTTTAAACATCTTTGCATAAGATACATTCTAGGCTTTCCTTAGAACATCATTTGTATACCCCTAGAGTTCTTGCTTCCTTGAACAACTTTCTAATGAGGCAAGGGAATGGCAATGTGAGTTTCTCTACCTTCTTCTCTTCAAACCTCCTCTATATCTCTAGAAATACTAGATGTGATATGTTAGCATTGAATTTCCCCATAAGGATTGCACTTCCTATAGCTGCATAAGTGGAAAATCTATTAAGTCTCTTGGTAGGAAAGAAATTTTCTATCAGGCAACAAGAACAATAAGAGCAATCTAAAAATCCCAAAATTACTTGCCAAGGATGATACTATCTAAACCACTAGCTAAATAATTTAAACAAAATAAAAAATAAAAAACATAACTCA
>MNCI01016200.1:12159-59286 GCA_015680685.1 Gnetum montanum | reverse complement strand
GAGATGATTAATATGATCTTCTTTTTTCTTTGAAAATATTGTAATATCATCCAAATAAACCACCACGAATTTTCCTAATAAACCTTTGAATGCTAAATCCATTGCTCTTTGAAATGTAGCTCCAGCATTTGACAATCCAAATGGCATTCTTTGGTAGGCAAAAGTTCCCCATTTGGTGATACATGATGTTTTGTATCTATCATTCTTATCTACCATGATTTGATTATAACCTAAGAAACCATCTAAGAAAGAATATACTTGACAACCTGAGACTTTAATTTGCATCTCATCAATTCTTGAAAGTGGATACTTATCCTTTCTTAAGGCATCATTCAGATTTCTAAAGTCTACACAAAGCCTTATATCACCATTTTTCTTTCTCACTAGAACAAGGTTAGTAAGCCATGTCGAATATCGTACTAGATATATGATTCATGCTTGTAACAACTTCTTGATTTCAGCTTCCATAGCTGGTTCAAACGATGGATTAAATTTCCTTTGTTTCTGCTTGACTATTTTGCAACCTTCTATTAAAGGAATTTTGTGTGTCACACGTCTTTCCTAAAAGCTTTAAGATCATCATAGGACCAAGCAAAATTGTCCAACTTATTTTTTAGACATGATAAGAAGTCTTTCTTGAAACCTAAATCTCTTTCCTTTGTAACATTTAACATCTTTGGCATCTTATCTAATCCAAAATTCACTACCTTGAAAGCTTGACTATCTGGGTTTTGAATATCCTTTCTAGTAAGTAATTTTTTTTTGAACTCATGTTCCAATTCAATCATCCTTTTTGGAGTGAAATTAGCTTTGGAGTTTGATGACATTTCAGGTATCACTTGACCCTCAAATTCTTGTTTATTTTTCATAAATCTTAGTACTTGATCATCGTCTTCAAATACTTGTAAATGTCTTATATTATCTGGTACTGATGGCTGATGTTCTTCTTCAATCATGACATCTTTGTAACTTTCTATTATTTGCATATCCAATGTCAAAGCTGCCTTTGCTAAATCATCTGCTATAAAATTATCTTCTCTATTTATATGCTCTATTTGGCAATGTTGGAACTGATCTAACATCTTACAAGCAAGTTGCTTATAAGGTCTCAAGAATGAGCTCTTTACTACACAGTTACCTTTTACTTGTTCACAAACTAATCTTGAGTCTCCCTTTATAATGATTTTTTTGATCTTTTTGTCTAGAGCTATTCTCATACCAATACATAAAGCTTCATACTCAGCCTTGTTGTTAGTACAAGGAAAAGATAGATGAATTGCTTTGAGAATTTCGGGTGAATCATTCTTGAATATAACTATTCCAACTCCTGCACCTTTTGAATTACATGAACCATCAAAGTATAACTCCCATTTATCTTCATTCTTTGATTGTTCTTTTTCAGGACTACAACTTTCTTGGAGTGTACAAATTTTGTTTTCAACACCTCCTTTTTCAGCCATTTTACTTCGTCCATTTGAAGTAATATTATCTATCATCAAAGGTTCGCTATAGATGTAGATTTGATTTGGTTCTCCTTTCCAAGGTAACCACATGTGAGAATAATCTGTTGATATGTAACCTGAGAAATTCTTACTCCAACTTCTACTCAATAAGAGACTATGTGAATCTGGTATATCTGCCACTTGAATAGTTACTCTACTTCTGATGCGAGGTTCAGAAGCAATTTCCAATAGAACACTTGGTAATTGACCCACAATCTTCACTCTACTTTTATCCACTTGAACAATCTTTCTATTTGATTTTTCAGGAATCAAACCAAGTTTCTTACATATAGACAATGGCATTATAGTAGACGTAGCTCCAGAATCAACCAAACAATTGTGTAAGAATTTATCCTTTAATTTCATTGTCAAAAGGAAAGGAGGAGCTTCCTTATCATATGAAGTCTTTAATTTCTCATCATTACTAGACACATAACTTAACTCTGATTCTCTAGCTCTCCTTTTACCTTTAATGAACTCTAAAGCCTTTCTTTGCTGATCTCCTATTTGAAGCAACTGATAGAGGCTAATATTGGCTTTGACATGTTTAAGGTCTTCTATCAAATCATATTCTCCATCACCAATGAAGCTTGATCTCTTTATCCATTTATTAAAAGACTGATTTGGAGTGCTTTGCTCCACTTGATTGTCTTTACCTTTATTCTTATCCTTTCTACTTGGCTCAAAAGCTTTTCTCTTAGTAGATGGATCAGTAATAACATTTGGGGGTCTAGAAGTAGTTAGTCTTTCCTTAGATCGAAGACTATATCCATTTTCCTCATTGTTATTACATTCTTCATCTGAAGACATATCTTCTTCAGAACTTGATAGAGAAGAAGTATCACTAGATCCATTGCTAGAAGATTTACTTGCATAGTGAACACTAGATAACTCATTATCAGATTCAATATCAAGAAAGTTGGACATAATAAGATCACTTTCATCCTCATCTTCTACTAACTTAGTGTCTTGATGTTTATGCTTTCTATTTTTCCTTTCTTCCTTGATATTAACTCTTGCCAATGCTTTTTCAAGCTTCACTATTTTGTTAGACATATCTCTCATTAATTGTCCTTTTTCAGATCCTACTCTTTCATGTTCTTGCTCTTTCTTAACATGAGATGGACCTGGTAAAGCTTTAAATTGAGCAAAATCTTGCATAGGAATCATAACTCTTTCTTCTCTTTTTTGAATTGCAATATTTTCTTCAGGATTCAAGTTCAACTATTTTTCTAACTGTATAGCTTCACTAAAGTAGTCATTTAGTGTAGTTAAGTTTGGAGTTCTCCTTAACCAAATTGAAATGTTGGGGTTGACAGCCTTAAGATAAGTTTCCTTAAGCATTTCTTCTGATGGCCTATATTGCCTTTGAAAGAGTCCACAAATTCGTTGAAACTTAATGTTGAAATCTCTAATTGACTCTTTAACTCCTTGCTTAGCTTGTATCAGCCCACAGTATAGTTGTTGTTGATCTAATTGATTACCAAACTGGGCTAAGAAAAGATTCTTCATGTCATCCCAACTTGTAATACTATTACTTGGTAAGTTTGAATACCAAATCTGAGCCATATCCTTTAGATTTGATACAAACAACCTACAAGCTTGATCTTCATGTTGAATATTTGCATGAGCTAAAGCTAACTCAAACATGTGAATATATTCTTCAGCTAAATAAGCTTTTCCAGGAATGAAAGGCTCAGGCAAATATTTGTAAACTACCTTAGGAATATCATTGTAATTTTGAAATCCTAATGGTGTAACTCCTTGCCAAGGATTTGCCATCCTATTCCTTTGAAATGTTGAACTCTTAGACTTTCTAGATCTTCTCTTACGAATTGATAAACCAGAGATAATGGGTGATCTTCTTGATCTTCTAGTTTTCACTCCACTACTTGTTCCCAATTCAGAAACTTTCTTTTGTTCTTCTTCTGATGAAGAATCAGTCTTAGAATCTAGAATATCTTTTGAAACTTTTAAATTTTCCAAACTATCAATCTTCTTGGTCATGAACTGAAAATAGTATCTACTTTCTTAAGCCTTTATAGTAATAAAGAATTGTTGATGTGCTAAAATTATAAGGCTTATGAACCTAGAGGCTAAACTTTTAGCCCTCCTTCTAGCGCCAAAAAAACTATTGGCGACCATTTGGGACGTGACCACCAACAAGTGTCCTCAAACAAGATTTAGGTGCCTATTGGTCTCTAGCAACACCAAGGCCCAGATACCTCCAAATAAACTCATTAGTTAATGTGAGTATGTGTGTGTGTTGTTGCGGCATGCGATTGTGAAAAATAAAACAATTGCATTATGTGTAAACTATAGATAACTTATCTTAAAGAGATTCAGCCAACTTTGCCAAGTACTGTGAGTTGTTGAGTGTTCCTATTTTGTCCAATTGCCTAGTCTATGCAGTCCTTATAATACCTACTTGTAACAAATAAAATTTTGCAAAAACATTTAAGCACAACTCTGCAAATCTACTCCTAATTTTCCCTAAAGAAAGAGATAGTTCCACAAGAAAACTAGAAATAGAGAGAGATTCGATGGAAATATACAGAAAAGAAAAGCAGATTTGTGTAGACCTCAAATATTTAAACAAGGTAAAATGACATGAGTAAACACTTCATAATAAAGCTATCTCAAATTCAATATCTACAAATTGTTCAAACTTACAAGGCTCAAATAAGTAATTTCTTCAAGACAATCCTACTATGCTACCAAAAAATTGTTGCGTAAACTATCATGTACGAGACTCCATTTTGGCTAGATAATGGACGTCAACAATTGCATTCAACAAAACCTTGAAAAGACTTGATAATTTCTGGTTGAAAAACATGGAGATTCCCTTTAAAGATAAAAAAAAGCTATTCTGGTCCCATCAAAACACCAAAGATTTTATGAACCCTCTTGACTATTGAATCATTCAACAGCATGANAAGCAATCGTTCACACTTTCTTCTTTACAAATGCTCTTCTCCCAAGATGCAAAGTATGTCTCCAAGTGAGACCCCAAGTGCTAGCTAGTAGCCTTCCCAAAGTGTGATGGATCAAATGTCTTTTTCCAAAAGTGTGATGTATGAGACCCCCCTTTATCCCCTTTCCAAAGGTAGTTACATATTCAAAAATATCTTACCTAACTTCTCTCCCAAGTAACTTGCCCAACAAGTTAGGAAGTATTAACTTAGGAAGTTAGCAAGTTAGGAGATATATAAATATTGCTTTTGAAAAATAATTCCAATAGTTCCATATAATTGTTTAAAATTATAGATCCAATAGCTTTTCATTTTTACTTGTTTAAAAATTTTTAAGAATACTATTGAGGCTCTTAGTAATTTTATGAACAAGGTGATAATATAATATCAACCTTGGTATAAATGTTGATGATACCTAATCTATGTTAATTTATAAATAATTTATGTGCACTTGCATTCGTATGAAAATGGCTAGAAACAAAAATTTAAATCCAAAACATCAGGCCCCTGAATGTGAAGGCGCCAGGCCTGGAACTACCATCAAATACTTCCAAAATATCTTGCCCCTACCAAAAATCGTTATCAACCGCCACCGCAGAAGAAGGTTCTGCCACTGCATCCGGCATCATTGCCGTGTGGTGTTCGGTTGCTGAAGAGCGGAGGATAAAGATATTGAAGAAAAATGATGTATTGAACATATGGCCCTGGACATAGGGTTTCGGTTGCCTGGAATTTGTTTTGTTTTGCCTCAAATTTGCTTAGGGCTTCCTGTGTTTTTTTGTGTTGCTGCAGATTGTCTTTCAAATTCTTGCCGTTGATTGCAGAGTCAAGGGCGAATGTGCCATAGATTTGAGCATCAGTGAATAATGGCGTCTGGTATGGTAGGTTAAGAACAACCTTGTAACACCCAGAAAAATCTCCACACAGCGCGTGCATTGTAGAACACAGTGAACGTTGTTGAAGTTGGGCGGATCGGTTTGCATATTGATGGAAAAAATTTTAAAACTGAAACTGTTTCTATTTTGAAAGCGGCAACGTCCATGCAAGTTCTTCCTCGACCACCTTTGAACCCACATCCTTGCTAGGTTCTGGCACAATGTGCCTAGCAAAGGCACCGCCGAATTGGGGCCAAAGAAAATAATCAGTTTTGCGTAAAAATAGAAGCCATTACAGGTCAATAAACCTTAGCGCTTCCCTGCGTCAGTACCAACGTGATTCCTTGTGAAAGAACGGGCATTTTTCTAGATTGTTTTTCCATTAGTTGCAGTAGGAGATGCTTAGTCTATGTTTGAATGTCTATTGTGGAATTTCTAACCACAGAAAATGAAGGTGAAACAGAACAATACGTAGTTTGCAACTTCATCCAAGGGCCATTAAACAAGAGAAAAATTAATCAGAGAAAACAACCATGAATTCATTGGTCTGTTCTCCATCCTCTATTCTCCATCCTCAAAGCCACGTTGTGCGGCGGGGCACAATCTCAACCGTAGCAATTTCATTCATTTTTTCCTTGAACTACCTTGCCAACGCGTACAGTGGCTAGAACTGCTCTTTACCGTAAAAACATCCATTAAAATCTTACAAGGGTGACTCCCATAAGGTTAATTTTAATTTCTTATTGATGTATTCATGAATGGGGTTGGCTCTTTTTAATCGATAAAACTTTTCCATTTCTTTTCAATCTTCCCTTCACACAGGAGCATGATAAATTTTTCTTCACTTGGTATCATCATTTGAAAGTTGAAACACTATATCTTCATCCAAAAAATTTCCACATGAAACCTCTAGCATTAAAATATCAATAAGACATAACCATCATATATTTTTTATTTGAATATCTTCTATGTCTCATTCGTATTTTATCACCTTTGCTATTCCATGAAATGGCTAAATGTGCCAACACTACGAAAGCATTGGTAATTAAAGGACTAGGAAAGTAATATTCAAGTAAATTAAAGAAAGTTTCTAATGACACTTCCAAGAGAACACCAAAGTATTGAAATTTTAGGAATCATGGCTAATTGAAAAGGGATTACAAATTTCTTAAGGAAAAGCAGAAAGATGTTGGATTTGATTCTTCTAAAAAAGATACCAATGAAGAAATACTAGGCTTGTGTGTAGTCACAACTATAGGTAACTCTAATTGTAATTACTAATATATTGATTCAGGTACTTCATATAGCTTTACACCTAGAAGAGAATGATTTTTTGAATACCATGAAGCTATGTCTTCAATCATTATTCTTTGAAATGATGAAATATGTACAGTAAATGGCTATTGTAAAGTAAAGTTATCCTGTGATGGTAGAATAATTGTAATTCCAAAGCTATATCATATCTTTGAACATACCAAAAACTTATTATTTGTGGCTAATTTTGATGATTTTCGCCTGCATGTATTATTTAGAAATAAGAGATGTATAATTTTTCTAGGAAAATCTATCATAGCTATAGGATATAGAGAAGGAAGTGGGAGACCATACCAACTAGATGGTGTTACAGTGGCTAGTAAAGCTAAAGTCCTTTATACTTGAAAAGAGAACTTCACCATGAATCTATGGCATAGAATATTTGAACATGTGGGATAAAAGTCCATCTATATTCTTCAAGAAAAAGATGTAACTAAAGTTGTAAAATAAGTTGAGGATGAATCTAAAGATAGGTAAGATCTACCTCAATAAGAAGATTGGTCATTTTTAAGGTCAAGTCAAGTAAAACAAATACCTAACTATTTAGATTTATATGTTTTGTGTAGTAGTGATGTTGTTCAAACCTATAAAGAAGCTTTGTAATTTAAAAGTCAATAAAGTTTGAAAAAATGATATGGATGAGGAAATGAAATTAGTAATGAAAAACATGATATGTGAACTTGTTAAACTTCCTCCTAGAAGAAAACCTATTGGATATGGATGGCTTTTCAGGGTAAAAGAAGGAGGAGTATACAAGGCAAGGATAGTAGCAAAAGGATACTCTCAAAAGGATAGTATAGATTATGATGAAGTTTTTGCACAAGTGGTAAAGTTAATATCCATAAGATCTCTAATGTCCTTTATGGCTACCTTAGATCTTGAACTTGAACAAATAAATGTTAAGATTACATTTCTTCATGGAAATCTTGATGAAGAAATCTACATGTAATAGCCTAAAGGCTATGTGGCTAATGACAAAAAGAACATGATATGTTACTTGCTAAAATATTTATATATGTTGAAATAATCCCCTAGGATATGATATATGAAATTTGATTCTTGCATGATAAGGTTTACTTTTGTAAAGAAAGATTCATAAACCTATTTAATAGTTGTAGTGACTGAAAACATCAGAGGCTAGAATAGGACACCAAGAGGTCCACAGTTGCACAATCTTGACCCCACTCCCACACAAGGGCCTACTAGAAAATAAAAGTGGGGTGCCCAAGATGACCTTGTTGATCGAATTGGGACTTATGCATGTTATGAAGAAACAAGTGTTATGGGCTTGATATGGTATTTCGCGATATCCGCAGGTGTGAGCGTAGCAAGTGTTTTAGGCACAAAAATAAGGGTGTGAATGTGTAGATATGTGCTTAAATAGTAAAAAATGTGAATAAAATGCTAAAATGCAAGAGAAAATGCCAAAAATGTGCATGATGTAGGAAAAAGGGAAAACGGCACCACCCCAAACAAGGGGGATCATAGTCAATTGCAAAGGAAAGCTTAGGAGGTACGTGGTGTACAATAGGTGCAATAGGTAAGTGTAGTCACAATCTCAGGGTGTCTAGCTATGAAGAACTAACACCTACCATGGAGCCTAAGCCTATTGGGTTGGCTACCACAATATCCTACAAGTTGTGGTGGTTGGCAGTGTGCTAGGTGATGTACAACAATGCCATGATGGTGTGCAATGGTGTCCGATGGTGTCCCAAAGTTTTGTCAAGATGCTAAGCGTGTTCGGGGGCAAGAGTGTCAATGCAAAAATTCCATCTACTAAATGAAAATGCCAACCCCTAAAACATGAAGCGTAGAGTATTTATAGGATTAGGGTTAGTGTAGATCATAGATTGAGTGCCACATGGTAAAGGGGTAGTTGGGACTACGCTCACCCAACTACACTCCCATTGGAGCAAAATGGTATTTTACTAGTATGCTCCAATGGACCCTGTAAAGCTACTAGACTATGACTACGCTGCCAAGACTACAAATGTAAATGCCAAAAAAACCATAAAGTACCTAACAATAATGCAAAATACTGCAATTTGGAGACTATGCTCTGGGACTATGCTACCCACTCTCTCAGGTGGTGTCAATCGTAGGTACAATTTAGGGGCAAATGAGGGATGCAAAAGAAATGAAAACTGTTGATCTTGCTTGCTAAAGGGATGTCAGAGCTGATATGCAAGCTATTGCTAAGTTTTGGGGGCTCTTCAAGGTAGTTCTGGTAGACTATGCTAACTACGCTCTAGAGTGTAGCCCAAGGAGTTAGGCAAATCTTGCCAAAAAATGATGCTCTGTGTAGGCTACACTAGCTAAACTCTAGATAATAGTCCCAAAGGTGTGAGTGTAGCCTTGACACTTGGAAAAAAATTGGTAGAGATGACATGCCCATGCATACCACACTAACTACACTCTAGAGCGTAGTCCCAACAATGGGAGCGTAGTCTCAACACTTGGACAATTTTCCAAGTTTTGACACTTAGCCAAATTTGCAGTTGAGACCTAGGAGCCCAAATTTGGTGGTGTTTGAATAGTGCTATTATATATTGATGATATGTTGATAGAAAGGAATAATATGCAAGAAATCACTAAGCTAAAATATCAACTATCATCTCAATTTTAGATGAAGGACCTTAGTTCTACAAGGAAAATCTTGGACATAGAAATTAAAAGAGATAGAAAAGGTCAAATTTTATGGCTTGATCAATCCACATATGTTACTAAAATCTTAGAAAAATATAATATGCAAGATTGTAAGCTGGTAAACACTCCATTACATATGGGCATGAAAGTATCAATCAAGCAATGCCTTGGAAAAAATGAAGAAATGAAGAAAATGAGAAAAATCCCTTATGCTAATGTTTGAAGCAACCTCATGTATGAAATGGTTTGTACTAGGCCTAATATTACATATGCAATGGGAGTTGTAAGTAGGTTTATGTCTAATCATGGTAAGGAACATTAGATGGTTGTTAAAAGAATTCTTCGGTATCTTCGAGGTACTATTAATTTTATCATCTATTATGAGAAAATTTCCTTTTGATTACATTACTTTGTGGATGTAGATTGGAGAGGTGATCTAGATCACTGAAAATCCACAAGTAGATACGTTTTTAAAATAAACACATGTGTGGCCATCTAGATCAACAAAAAACAAAGCTATGTTACATTGTCAACAACAAAGGTGGAGTATGTAGCAACTTCTCAAGTAATCAAAAAAGCAATTTGACTACAATGACTAGTCAAAGACTTTGGGCAAGAGCAAAAGAAAGTACACATATCTTTTGATAAACAAAGTGTATCCCAATGGATATGTTGACTAAAGCAATTCTTATGGATAAGTTCAACTAATGTAGAAAAGAACTTGAATTAATAAATTGTGAAATCTAATGGCTACTCCTAGCTATAATGCCTTAAAATAAATAAGAAGTAGGAGAATTGTTAAGGTGTGTT
The DNA here is from genome assembly GCA_015680685.1 of Gnetum montanum. Taxonomy (NCBI): domain Eukaryota; kingdom Viridiplantae; phylum Streptophyta; class Gnetopsida; order Gnetales; family Gnetaceae; genus Gnetum; species Gnetum montanum. The sequence continues at coordinate 49,167 of MNCI01016200.1, read as the reverse complement.
ACTTATTTTAAGTAACTATCAATTATTACAATATAATAGTTGTTGCAAGTTCTAATCATTATTGGCAGCTAACCTATATGTAACTCTCTAACTTGTATTATTTAATTATTGCCACCATCCTTGTTTAGCATGTAAATCACTATACAAGTGATGGATGAGAGAATGCAGAAATGACAATAGCAATAAAATAGTAAAGATAAGGCAAATAGTGACTAAGTGAGAGAGTGAGAAAGGCATCAATAGTTCAAAGCACTTTTCCATTAAATGTGTTCTATTCTTTTGTAATACGTGGTTAGAATTAAGTCTTGCTAGGAGTTGAAGTCATTACTAGGGTTTTTGTGAGCTTTTCCTAGGATAATTTCTTGTGTTCATGGTCTATTTCTTCCAATTCCATAATTAAATTTCTATTTCTACTACTTCTTATTGCTTTCTTATTATGCTTAACTGAGGTGTAAATTAACAATAAATATATATAATGTGACATCCCATTTTTGAATGTCATAGAAAACATCAAATATACATTATATTAGACATTATGCTAAGAAGTCAATATATCAAACATCAAATATATGTAACACTTGACATTATGCATAAAGGAAATAACAAGAAAAGTGTAGAAAGAAAAAAGAAAAGAATGCATTATTAATAATGAATGGAGTCTTGGATCATGTTTTGAGAGTTTTCCTTAGGGTTTTTTTCCTCTGACATCTATCCCTTAAAGGAAATCTAGCATTACCACCACAGTCAGGCCTATTACCGACCAAAATGGATGGCCAGTCCACTTCCTATTCCACTTCATCTAGCTCCTGTGACTTTCCTATACTAACTCCTCCACTCCATGTTGGCACAACCTCTATGCCTGAGTATAAATACCTTAGCTCAAACCCCCAAAGGTTGCCTCAAGAAACATGTCTATAATTACAATGCATCATTTTAGGTCTTAATTGCAACTACCCTTTCAGGTCTTAATTACAACTACTCTTTCAAGACTTGTTATGATAACAATAATCACTTGTTATGAAGAGACACCATCTTCATTAAGTAGCATTATCATTTGAAAATGGGAACATGACAATCTACCCCCTTTAGGTTTCATTCATCCTTGAACAAGTCCACATTCATTATCTCTTTCCAGGTCCAATGCTTTTGTTATGCTCTTATGCTCCAATAATTTGATTTCTTCTTTTTACTTGGAGTTGTTTCTTGTTTATTCTACAAATAAAATATATGTGAGAAAAATATATGCAAAATTAAATATTACTTTCTTAATACTTCATTTTCTAAGATAATGATAAGAGGTGAATTAAAGATCTACCAACCACTAATCATCATTCCTAACCAGGATCACACAAAATACAACTTAGATCTAGTTACCCAAGTGAAGGCAATGCAAATTCCTTATTCCCAAATTCCATTACCTTAGATATTTTACTTATCTAATTTAAAATATAAATAAAATAATAAGAGTTATCAATAAAAGTAAGAGTGAGATACTTTCTGATCTTGATTAACCTTATGAATTGATGAAAGTAATTGTAATTCTACCATAAGTGGTATATGATTAGATGGTCTTGTACGGAATGGCAAGGCTTGATCTTGAATCTTCTCAACTTCTTCTTTAGAAATTACCTCTAGTAACTTGGTAACTTGGAAGAATTAAGCATTGTACCAAATATAAATGAAGGTCTTAATGAAGAGTGTTCTTGACCCATCCTCATTGATCATAGCAATGTAATTGGTAGACTATGGTTCTTGATGAGTACTATCCATCAATATTACTTGTTCCTGAATTTTGGGATTTGATTTATCTATTGAAGATTCAAAGTAAGAGAATATGCACTAGCAAATGGAATTGTATGTTGAATTGATAGAAACATCTTCTTTAAATCAAGTTCATCTTCCAAGGCTTCTTTTACACATCTATATTTGAAGAATTGATAGGCACTACTTCCAACTTTTACATTGAAGTCTCCATAAAGAATACATGAAAATGGATAAGTATAACTTAGGAATAATTTATTCTTCAAACTTTCTTCTACTTACTTAATCAAATATGCTCCTTGACACAATCTAACATCTAAACATGTTGGTTTGGCAATTTAAAGTGTGTTAATCATGCATACACATCTTCCTAATAGATGGATTTTTAGAATTACTACCAAAGCTATGTGAATTTTTCAATACCTTGACTATTCTTTCCTTTCCATCACTTTAAGTTCTAGAATTTCAAAAATCATATTTTCTAAACTCCATTCAAATCTTTGTACTAATTCAAACTTATCTTCTTTATAAAAGATCGCATAACCATCCATGTGATTTCTGCAATAAGCTAATCTATATGGCTCAAAAGAAGAACTTCCATAAGAACCGTTTTGCTTATAAATACCTTTGTATCCCATTTTTTCCAAGTTTGGTTGGAATTGGTGTAGAAAATCCCATGGAAAGACTTCTTATACGCATAAAAAATCAACATCCAAATCTTTTAATTCTACTAAGATGCATGGATATCAATGTTCATGCCAATTCAAGGCCCATGGTGAACATAACAGATGTTGTTTCTCACTTGCTAACGATCTTATAAGCATGTTGTATGTTGCAACTTTTACTCTCATTTCTGGATTCTCTTCTAGATCATTTCTCTTTATAGGTATCGTACTTCTTGTCAAAACAATATTTTGAGTGTCCATGTTGTTTTTCCATATGATTGTAAGATGAATTGATATACATCTTAAAGATCATTATGTTTCATCAACTAATTATCCAAGTGATACATCAACTGATTCATCGACTAATAATCAATTGATACTGATACATCAACTAATTCATCGACTAATAATCAATTGATAATGATACATCAACTAACTCTCCAACTAAGTTAGTAATATTTAATAACATTATCTTAATTCTTAATGATCTTTCTACCTCCTTTAAGATAGCGAATCTGGTAGTCTAACTAATGACATACAAAAAAGATCTTAAGGTCCCAAGAAAGTTAAATTCATTAGGCACAATTTATAATATCATCAAATTATTGGGTACCTAAATGATAAATATGACCTCGCCATTGAGTTCAAAAGGGTGAAAAATGTTGGAAATGACTATTCAAATGTTGAAAAACAACATCGTATACTCAAGTTCTACTAAAATGAAGCTTTAAGGGTGTTGATGCACTATTTCAGGTAAGGGGTAAAAAAAAAACTAATTTTCAGGGTTCCCTGAAATGGATCTAACTTCACCGTTGAGTCCTAAAGGTTGAATTCTATAAGAAATGACTCTTCATTTATCGAAAAAGGCTTCTAGAATCAAAATTTATGGCTTTTAGAGTTTTAAGACATTTGGCGTGAAAAATGAGACTTCCCAAGTGGTTAGCCATCCCAGTACTACTCTAGCCCAAGCATGCTTAATTGCAAAAATTTTATCTCACATGCTGCCAATGCACTAAATTCTATTTTTGAAATTTATTTCCCACATTTCTAATTTAAACTAATGTTCCAATGGACAAAAATTTCAATTTCCTATCAGTTAACAAAACTTTCAAATTTTTCATCTATTGATGGATAATTTTTTTCATCACTAGGCAGAGGCAACGAAGATAGCAAGGAAATGGATGCATACAAGGGTAGTGGAAGGTGAGGTAGGGAAGGTGGCAAAGCAATGCGGTAGTAGTGATGGGCAGGAGGAACTGCAAAAACAATAGTACGCATTGATGACAGTTACGTTGGGCAACCAGTCTTGGCTATGCAACCCATTTTTCAAAGCTCATGTAGCCCTCCCCAAGGCTTATGTAGCCCTCTATAGGGCTTGTGTAGTCTATTGTAGGACTTGCACGACCCTCATTAGGGCCTACATGATCTTCTCTAGGGCCTATGTGGTCCTTTTTAGGGCTTACGCAGCCCTTCTTAGGACCTGTGCTAGAAAAAAGAGGGTCTATCTAGACAACGCTGGGCAAATGCGACCTGTGCAAGGGTCTGTGTGATCCTCATAAGGACTAATGCAACCTACACAAGGAGGTAACATTGTGCCTATGAGGGTGCCAAGGGTACTTATTCTTAGTAGCACCATTGGTGTCTATGAAGCACCAGGGATGCTTATGATCTGTGGGGTCAATGATGCCTATGAAGCACCAGGGATGCTTGTGATCCATGATGTTGACGATGTCCATAGAGCACCAAGGGTGTTTGTGATTAGTAGCACCGATGGTGTCCACGAAGCATCAAGGGTGCCTATGATCCACATCACCAATGGTGTCCATGGAGCACCAGGGGTGCCTATGATCAATGATATCAAATGTCTGTAGAGCACTAGGGTGCTTGTGATCGATGATGCCAATAATTTCTGTAAAGAGCAATGGGTGCCTATGATCCACAACACCATCAATGTCTATGTAGTGATAGGTGCATGGTGGCCAAGTCAGCATAGCTAGGTAGCTAGGCAACACATGGAGGACGAAGGTGACATAGAAAGTGTTTGCAGCACTAATGCCCTGCATAGGGTGACAGTGGTGAAGCAAGGATTTCTAGCATAACAAGCAACCAAGGCATAGTGTGAGGGTTTCCAGTGATGATAGAGATAGCACATCAGATGAAAAATGACAAATGAGGCTGGAAACTACATGGGAAATACAATGGGAGATGCGAGCAATGACATATGGCATGCTATGGCTAACTGTGCATGATTTCTTATTTAGAGGACAACAATCATTCCATAAGGACTATGCTACCCTGATAAGGTCAACATGGCCTCTAGGGCTAGTCTAGCCCTTGCAAGGCTAGCATGATCTGTGGGCCCTGTAAGGCCCTTATAGGCTGACTAACCTGCAAAATATTTTTTTTAATATTATATATATATATAAGGTTGGGAGGGTTGGGGTTCAAATCCACAACCTCCTTCTTAAAAATATTTTTAAATTTTTTTAGAAATAATAATTTAATATGATTTAAATACATGAAAAATGAGAAACTTTAAACATCGATATCTTTCAAACCATAAGTTTGATCGAGACAAAATTTGCACCATTGGAATTATCTTGATGAATACTATCCATTGGATATGGTCTTAAGGTTCAAAATGAAGATGAAATTTTAGAAATTAAAATAACAAAAATAGCCTATTTTATTGAACTAATATTTTCTAAGCTAACATCTAGTAACTTGAGGTCTTCTAGATTACTTAGATAATGAATTTTTAATGAAAAAATAAATTCATGTTGTGGTTACTAACTTTTTGGGAGAAACTTAAAAATGACCTTAATTAATTAATATTTATAGTATTAATATGGGTAAGAGTTACTTGGACTAGTGTATCCTTGTCTTACCAAAATCTCTTGTCATTGATGAATCTTGATGAAACATAGTTAGATATCTCAGACATATGATACATCTAGTGATGATCAATGATTTTCTATGTGTCATGGCTTCATGGTTCATTATCAAATTCATGTTCTAGTTAGCCCATGGTTCTAAATGGCCTTTGGGTTATGGTTTGCTCTAATATCAATTGTGACATCATGTTCCCAGATGTCATAGAAAATGACAAATATATATTATATTAGACATTATGCGTAAGAAGACAATATATCAAATGTCAAATATATGTAACATTCAACATTATGCATAAAGGAATTAATAGGAAAAGTGTAGAAACAAAAAAAATGAATGCTTTATTGATAAGGCTCTGAGAGTGTTCCTTGGGGTTTTCTTCCTTAGGAATCTATCTCTTAGAGGCAATCCAACACAGCCACCATGATCAAGCCTATTACTAACCAAAAGGAATGGCCAGTCCACTTCCTATCCCACTTCACTTAACTCCTATGACTTGCCTATACTAGCTTTGCCACTCCATGTTGGCATAACCTCTAAGCCTAAGTATAAATGCCTTGGGTCAAACCCTAAAAGATTACCTCAAGAGACATGTTCTTTATTACAATGCACCCTTTCAAGTCTCAATTACAATTTCCCTTTTGGGTCTTGTTATGATAACAATAATCACTTATTATGAAGATACACCATCTTAATTAAGCAACAACATCATTTGGAAATGGGGATGTGACATATACTCTAACAAATACAAGGATGAATGTACATTCAAAATTATGACATAAGCAAACAAGTAAGCATTTTCCTGTTTAACTTTATAACATTAACTTGAATTTAGCACTTAAGGTATTTGATGACTATTTTTGAGGAAAATATACTATTGAAAATAATTTTACTAGCATATATATATATATATGAATTGGTTGAGATGATTTTAAAGAAGATGATTAATGAGTGGCGAGGTACCCCTACACTCAACCATACGAAACGAGCATAGCACGCGCAATCTGGTCGAACTTCGCAGATTAAGTGCCCACACACCCCGTGGAACACTTAGGGTTAATCATTCATTGTCTTCCCAGACTTACTTGTGGTTTTCATGGTGTATGATTAAGTAAGTCTGAGGTATATCATTTTTATGGTCTTTTATGTTTTATCTCCTATGCTATCGAGGTGAAGGGTTGAAGAAACTAACTAACTCTAACTAATGCACTAAGTCTAAATTACCTAACGTCAGCATCTGTTTCCACTTACCGTACGTGGCTACCAAACGCTAATCGTTGCTGGGATCAACGTGCGTAACGCACGTGCTCGAAGTGATCGTACTAAGGCACTTAACTAGGAGGAAAGGGTTGAGAAAGCTAATCTAGCCTAAGTGCGATGAGCAGTCGATTCCTTGACTAACTGTACACATCTTGGTGCACGACTACCACTGGGATTACCAAGTGTCGAGCCTGGATATGCCACTAGGTTACCAAGTAGTCACACTAGATGCTTGTAATCAAGTCGTACTCATACCACGTTGTGATGAGCAGTTGATTCCTTGACTAACTGTACACATCCTTAGATGCTCGTAATCAAGTCGTACTCATACTACATTCTAGGAGTTTAAGGGTGAGAGAGAAAATAATAAATAAAATCCTATTCCATGCACTGCAAGTTTTATCCAAGAAGTTCGTCTTTATTACCGTACACAACTTGTGTTCAGGTACAATGTTGCTCGAATAAAGATCTGTTCACTTTAGGACCCTTACTGCAGGCACATGGAAAATATTCTATCTCTGGAGTGATCAAACTACCAGAGTTTCCCTACTTATAACTCAGGATGGGGAAACAAGGGAGAGCCGCCTCTTATTTATAAATATGGCGATGAATCGCAATATCGCGTCCACGATTCACATAAGCCACGATATCGTAGGGAACGACACGATATCGCAGCTCATGCAAATCGTGTCTCATCAATGATGTTAACTAAGCCTGACTACCAGATAAGGAAATAAGATAGCTAAAAACAAAATCACTCATCCATTCTTTGTTTCTTTATCCATTTCCCAATTTAGTTATATCCTCTTGGTCAAGTTTATTTTGTCTTTGTTTGTTCAAGGTGTTTTTGAAACATAAATTTCTCGCATAAATAACAGTCCAAAAACACCATGAATAAACAAAGATAGAACAAACTTGATTGAGAGGGTATAACTAAATTGGGAAATGGGTAGAGAAATAGATGACGGATGAGTGAGTCCATTTTTAATTATCTTGTTTCCTCATCCTATAGTCGAGCTTGGTTGACACTACTTCTTTAAAATCATCTCAACTAAGTCATATATATATATATATATAAAGCTAGTGGAGCCATTTCACAAGCTAGGAGTAGAATTTAATTTTCTTTTCAAATTTTTTAAGTTATCAATTATTATTATAAAGTTCATTGTTATAAAAGCTAAGTTGTTATAATATTTTTAAAATTTTTAAAGTTATCAATTATCATTATAAACGACATTGTTATAAAAGTTTAAGTTAAAATATTATTTGAACTATTTCAATAATATCACTATTTGCAAACCAACTAATATATACTAATAAACATAAATTAGTAGAAATAAAATCTTTTATATTTCATATATGTTGATGAAGGAATACATTACGCAATTACTGAAAAAAAATTACAGAGGTCTAGAATAGGATTGAGGAAAAGGAAAATTATAGTGATAAGTGTGAACTCAATATTCCTAATCTTACAATTAAGAAAAACAGTTTTCCTCTACAATTCCACTGTGGAGATGATTAGCATCAAAAATCTATCTATATCTCTACACAAAAAAAGAAGGATGAATCTTCAAAAAGTCAATGGTCTTGACTCTAGATAATGCAACAATTGTTAGACCTATAACTTCTCTTAAACATATGTCAATAGTAGCCTTATCTAGTGTCATTCCTTAAGATATATGAATAATCATGATCCATGCCAACCGCAATAGTAACTCTCATAATGCTCCTCGAACCATAAGTACAATTGGCACATGATGAAAATTACCATTATCAAAGGAATATCTAATGTAAGAGTCAAAATCAACAGCAACATGCAATGGTAATGCATGTGGTTATTTACCAAGATGATACATAATACTATGAATCATGCCAAAGTGCACCATTCACAAATCCTACTTTTGGCCAAAGGTTAATTGTGAGAATAACCCTTGCACCTTTACATATAAGCAAAGATTACTCAATATCATCATCGTGATCATTTGAGATTCTAAATCCATGGGCATCTTTGTCTAATACACACATAGTAACAAGTCTCTACATTTTTTGCAACATCTTATTATGTGATTGAATTTCATCCTTCATATCATACAAATGCATTGATTCTTCAAAACTATCTAATCCACTTGAAGTAAATGGAAGATTCATTTGAGCAGCCAAGAAATTATAGTCTTCATCAAGGCTTTTTCCTTCTCTAATATGCATCAATACTTCCCTAAATCTTTTTTATTTAGGATCAATTCTAGATTGATGATAAATTGCATCTAAAATAACAAATGTATCAAATGATTTCCAAACTTCTATAATATCTGGATTCTGGGATACATAAGGCATAACATCAAGCACAAGATGAAGATGACCCAAATCACCTATGAGTATAACTAGCCTTTCTCCAAAAAATTTATTATAATGCTTGGGAAAGATTTCTCTTAGTCTTTTATCAATGCTCTTTAATAATCTTCCTCCTACAAAAGACATTTCATCAATTATTATATATCTCACCTAGGAAAGTCTATGTTGTATACTTATCTTTGTAGAGGAATATAATTCTTTGAATGCACCTATTCCAATGCTCAAACTAGAATGAATGGTTTTTGCATTAATGTTAAATGTAGTAGCTCTTATGGATGCCATGACAAGTAAAGCATTATGTTTTTCATGATAGTATTTCATGAAAGCATTATGAAATGTGTCTCTGAGAAATGACTTTCCCATACCAACTATTTCCTAGATAATCATTCGTAAAGGAAAAACAACTTCATCCATTGATTGTGAAAACATCATGTGCCCTATAATTTTATTGTAGCATTTATTTTGCTTAGCATTTAACTTATCAACATTGTAGGCACCATAGTCACGGTCAATGACAATCATGGACTGAGATGATTTATTGCTAGTAATAAAGCCTACTGCGAACTTTGCAACATGCTCTCTTAGACACTGTAATGTTCAATCATAAATCCTATTAACATCCCATAGGTCAAGCATCTCTAATTTTATTCTCTGGAAACAACTTGTTGATAAGAGATGACGATTGAGGATTTCAAAATCATACTCTTCATGATCCTAAACTTGGGGAGTTACATCTACAAATTCTCTTTCATCCTCCAAAGCTTCGTGGAATTCTTCTTCAATATTAATTTGTGATCCATACAAATGTTGAATGAATAACCACTTCATTTCAATGTTTTCATCATTAGAACCAAGATCTTGCTTCACATATTTAAATGGATTGCAACAACAACATAGCCCAGCAATATTCAATCCATTTTTATTCCCCTTGTTTTGGTGGAATGAGAAACTTGGGATAATATCTCATAACAACATCTAGCTCCGAGTGACACAAATTCCAATTTGGATTGTTCTTATTCTTCATGTTGTAATTGTACTCTCTAAAAGCCTGTATCAATGATACATCCTCCATCGAAAGTAGACATTTCTAATACATATTAATAATAGCTATGTAGTTTTCACCTCCATTAGTTTCCTCTGAATTCATTAGAACCTTTTTGTACACCTCTTGAGAAACATTAAGTGTGCAAAAAAAAAAAACGTCTACAGTTAACCAAAGGAAGCTCATACAACACATGACACAACTCCATAACACCAATGTCTCTATCTGCAATAGCATTCATCATGAGCCTTCTATAGACAGATAAAGCATCCTCATGAGGATCCCTTGACTCTGAAATTTGCATCAAAATGCCATGAAAATATTGTAATTTCTTCTTTGATTTAAATACATATTTTGTGATATATTTTATGACATTATAAAACATATTTCTTCTCTAATTTCATGCTATGTTGTCATAAAATATATCAATATAATTTAACGATGCATTCTGTTATGAATTAGCCTCAATATGATTTTAAAGATATGTCTGAAGCATAATTTAATGATAACATAAAAAGATTGTGATTTCTTTTCTAATGATGCTTCAAACATTTTGTTATGAACATTAAGCATCATGTTGTTTCTTCAAGGAACATAAGTAATTTCATTATTATTTTCTAGATCCCTTTGAATAGTGAATTCTAAAGATAATAACCAAGGAACATTGTACCTAGAATTGAAAGATACAAAAGTTAAATACATATAATTTTTATTCCAAGATCAATTAAAGTTAACCTACTAATAGAAATGAATACAATGGTGAAGAAATAGTAAGGAAATAACAATTTGATTAGAATGTGATACCTGCAAACTACTCTATCATTACATTTGCTTAAGCATGCACTAGGTTTGCAAATAGTATGTCTTTGAACAGCATTAAGCAAATCAGCATAATTAGTTTCCAATTCCATACATCATAGTTGTTCAGCAGTTAATTCACATGGATGACGCAACATATTTCCACATAAAGCCCAAATGGAAAGACAAATTGAAACATATAACAATGGAGAAATCAATATTTGCATATTTCTAAAAATATCATTAAAATTTATGTGAAAACATAAAAGATAAATGAGAACTTACATTATTTGAATGATCATTAACTCTAAACCTTGAATTGTGTGCATTTTTAATTAAATCAAAAAATTCCTTTGGCCTACACATGACATCAGGATCATTATGGTTGAGTTCATCTACCTTTGGAGCAGCTTGTATCCATAAGAAATCATGCACATGTAGAGATCCACAATGCTACCATCCATATTGTGTCCAATATTCAACAACATGAAATTCATTCATTAAAACTATTTTTAGAAAGATAATGTGACAACAATGCATGAACTTTGCAACTATATGTGGATTTGTATGACATGCTGAGAAAAGCTAATTGTGTAACCCTTATACCTAAATTGTCGACCAACTTCATGTGTAACTTATGATATGGATTGATTTTTGCAATTTACATTTCTTCAACCTTAGTTAAATAGGCTAGGATAGGTGGTTGGATTTCTGGATCCATGTTATTTTCAGTGAAAAATTGTTTGATCTCACAACCAAAACTATCAAAAATATTTTGTTTCTTTTCATTAATACACATATTACATGTCAATCCCCTACTTCTTGTTGAATCTAATAATATGTCAAAAAAAATTTCATTATATACATTACAAGAACATGCATTTTCAAAACTTCTAACTATATTATTAAAATTCTATATCCCATGAGTAACTTCTATATGTATCTTTTGCAAGTTTGGAAAAGGCTGAACAACTTTTGAAGAAGGCATTTTCACTATTGGTACAATGCAAACATTTGTAACTTCTTGCCTTCGATGATATGATTCATCCTCATGTTGACATTGCCTTGTTCGACACTCACTCTCACTATACTGTTCTTGTTGTTGATCTTTTTGCAATTGTTCTTCTATGTTTATTCTGGCATGAATGTAGCCTGAACAATAAACGTAGATACATTTCCAATGTTCTGCAAAATGTCAAGAAATGTGAATAAAATATTTAATAATAATATATACTAACATGAATATGGGTCAACAATAATAACCTACATTTCTTGTTGATTATTTATATTATTATTATCAATAATGTGGATCATTCCTAAGGATGAATTCTAGGTGATGAGAGAAGATTCAAAGTTGACGTAGCTTAAAAAAATATTTGCAATGTAAAAACATCAATAACACAATAAGATTTTCCCATGTTAAAAATTTGTTTTGAAATATTAAAAAATGCAAAAATAAATTTGTTATTGTATTCTTGAATTTCATAGAATCTATTGTCATTCTCACTCACATTGTTTTGATTCTCATTTTTGAAATTGTTTTCTCTCTTTTGCACTCGTTGATTCTAGATTTCTAGTTTCTACAATCCGTGGTCATCCTCAGCCTCAGCGATGCCCATTGCCATGACCTCCATGAATTGCATTATTTGTTGCAATAGATGGTTGCTATAACTAATCTTGAATAGACTGTTCTATTGGAACTAATAGTAACATGATCCATGTTTCCGAAAATGCCCAAATTCAAATATTACACTTCATCATCCTTAAACATGATACTTAAGTATAATATCTTCCAATAAAATTTAGATTTATTTTCCTACCTAGTTAAAGCATTTAACATTTTTTGTCACAAATATATACCATTGTTGTTATTAAGAATTTCAGTTTTAAAAGATTTTAGTGGTTATCATGAACCTTGGCTAATATTCTTATCTAAGTATGATGTGAAAGAATAATTTAAACAACCCATGTAAAGCATATTCCAACTAAAATAACTTTGGTACATAGACTCATCTCCAACCCCGACACCTCGATGCTAGCCATTGGGCTTTCAACATATTTCTCAAATTTTATAAAACCTAGGCAACATAATCATGTATATTAATTATATTCATGAAGCTCAAAATAAAAGTGATGTTGTCCACAACCATGCGAGCATATTAATATATTTTATTAACTAATGGTGAATAGTGCTATACCTAAATGGATTCATGAAATAGAACTATCTAAACATTGTGACCAGAGTATTTTTCCCTTTTTTGCCACTTTATCCTAGAAAATAAAAATAGAGGTGAAATAAGTAATGTTAAAGGAGAAAGTCATTATAGCATTATAATAGGTTCAAATTGTGTGTGTGTGTGTATATTTTATTTTTTTCCTTTAGATTTGCAGATATAAAGTCACTAATTCAAGTCAATAGATTGCAAATTAATAGAGAGAATATTCCATTAATTAATATACCTCTATGACAACATGATAAAATCTCTAGATACATTAGAACAAGAAAGCTTATTAACAAAGCAGCTTTTAAAACTGAAAATAATATATATGTTCTTCGTCAATTACCCAATGTGAAGCTTGAAAAATACAAGTACTTTGTTTTCAAGATAGGTTTTGCATCAACTTCCAAATGTGAAGCTTGATAAATACAATTCCTCATGGCACTTTAAAATGAAATATAAATTAATCTAGATTAAAATGAAATATGATGAGAAGAATTAAATAAAAGCAATGTAATTGATGCATAGACAATGTAGATGAAGAAATTCAATCATTTTAAGTCATGCAAGCTTGAGTAGGTGTGGACACCATTGAAATCTTTGGAGTTTTGGCATCATAAAAATACAATAATAGCAATGACTGAAGGCTTCCTTCACAAAAATATTAGGAATTATTAAATACCAAAACAACAATAAAATATGGAGGTGAAAGGGGAAGAATGAAAAATAGTTTCTTACAAGATGTATTCCTTTTTGGACCACTGCCATACCTTGCTATCCATGTGAGAAAATAGTAATCTTGTAGCACATTCCCACCTCGCTTAATGTGGATAGTGGCTACAGTTGAAGGAGGTGTCATGTTTGATTGAGATAATGGCTACAATTGAAGTAGATGTTACATCTCCACCAAACAAAAATTCAATACATTAGAGGCTTATATGAGGCATTGCTCGAGACAAGTCATAGGAAACCAAAATAAAAATTTTCCAAGGTTTCATGGACTAAAACTCTTAATTAAGTAGACATGAAATCAAAAATTTCCAAAATGAAATCAAAAATCTTCAAAGGCTTACTGAATGTAAAATAGTAACTGGGTAGATACGATAGAACAAAATGAGAAATTTCTGATGGATTTGTGAATGGATCAAAAATAGAAATAGTGATGAGATTAGAAGTTTCTAAAATGAAATACGATTTTTTCAAAGGAAAATCACACTCATTTTCCCACCATCAATGAACACACCAAGACTAATTGGCTATGTGTCCTAGAGCTCCATGACCACCTTGGTGACCTTGCTATGTAGGCTAGCTGCCTGGATGGATGGGTGCATGGCCATCACCTCATCCAGGTTTACATTCTAGTAGAGTATGTTCAGCCACCAAATAACTTGTAGATAAGATCCTAAATGGGAAAGATCTGCATGAGGCCTCCAACAAGCACAACATGGCTGACAACATCCATGGTGATTCCAGCACCCATAAGGCAAACTTGGACAATGTCAGTGATGCAGCTAGAGCATCCAACGATGTCCACGATGATTCTAGGGCCTACAAGATAGGCTTAAATGGCTTCCATGATGATTCCAGTGCATGCGAGGTAGGCTCACATGACGTTGATGCTACCATCATAATGCCAGATGGCATTCGTAGTGATTCCAATGTCCATGAGACAAGCTCAAATGATGTCAATGCTACCATCAAATAGACTAAGTGTTTCATCAAATGTTCAACTGTGTTGCGGGGTTACACCACTAGAACTATGTCACAACAACTATGTTTTTTTTTCATTATGTTTGACTTGGCGATGTGATTTTTTGATTTCATCATGTTTGACTTGGCGATGTGATTTTTTGATTTCATCATGTTTGACTTGGCAATGTGGTTTTCTAATTTTGTTGTGTCTAACTTGATGGTGTGAAAATAAATATTAAGGTGTTGACAAAATTCACCCCCCTCACCTAGCATCATGCCAAACAGGTTGGCCTCTTAGCATAAATAAATGTAAAGCCTAAGTAATAAATATCACATATGTATGTATAACTAGCTTAGATATATATATATATATCAAATGGCTGAGATGATTTTAAAGAAGATGATGTTAACCAAGCTTGACTACTAGATGAGGAAACAAGATATCTAAAAACAAAATCACTCATCCATCCTCTCTTTCTCTACCCATTTTCTAGTTTAGTTATACCTTCTTGATCAACTTTATTCTATCTTTATTTGTTCATGATGTTTTTGAGCTATTATTTATGTAAGAGATTTATGTTTCAAAAACACCATGAACAAACAAAAATAGAACAAACTTGACTGAGAGAGTAAAACTAAACTACAAAATGAGTAGGAAAATAGATGGATGAGTGATTCTATTTTTAGATATCGTGTTTTCTTGTATATCTAAGCTAGTAGAGCCATTTTGCAAGCTATGAGTAGCATTTAAATTTTTTTAAGCTTTAAAGGTATTAATTATCATTATAAAGGACATTGTTATAAATGTTCAAGTTGTTAAATTATTATTTTGGTTGGAACTATTTCAATAATATCACTATTTGCATACCAAACAATATATAGTCGTAAACATAAATTGGTAAAAATAAATTTTTTTATATTTCGTATATGTTGATGAAGGAATACATTGTATAATTATTGCAATAAATATTGCAGAGGTATTAAATATGATTAACGAAAAGGAAAAATATAGTGATAAGTGTGAACTTAATATGCCTGATCTTCCAATTGAGAAAAATGATTTTTCTCTACAATTCTACTATAGAGATGTTTAGCATCTTAAATCTTTCTGTA
This sequence comes from Gnetum montanum, assembly GCA_015680685.1. Taxonomy (NCBI): domain Eukaryota; kingdom Viridiplantae; phylum Streptophyta; class Gnetopsida; order Gnetales; family Gnetaceae; genus Gnetum; species Gnetum montanum. Next base: position 33,370 of record MNCI01016200.1, on the reverse strand, counting down.
TCTTTGCACAAAGAAAGAAGGATAATCTTCAAAGAGTCAATGGTCTTGACTTTAGATAATGCAACAAACATTAAACCTATAAATTTTCTAGAACCTATGTTAATAGTAGCCTTAATAATTATCATTTCTTAAGATTTATGAATAGTAATGGCCCATGCCAACCACAATGGTAACTAATGCGATGCTCCTTGTACCATAGGTACAATTAGGATATGATGAGAATTATCAATATCAAATGGAAAACTGATGTAGGAATCAAAATCAACAACAACGTATGATGGTAATGTAGGTAGATGTTTACTAGGATCATACATAATACTATGAATCGTGCAAAGTGCACCATGCACCAATCCTACTTCAAGCCAAAGGAACTGTGAGCATAACCCTTGTACCTTCACATATAAGCAAATATCGCTCAATATCATCATTGTCATCATTTGACATTCTGAATTCATAGGGATCTCTATCTACTACACACACAATAATGGTTCTATGCATTTTTTGCAACATCTTCTTATTGTGTGACTAGACTTTATCCTTTATATCATACAAATGCATTGATTTTTCAAAATTGTCTAATTAACTCAAAGTGGATGGAAGATTCATTAGAGAAACCAAGAAATTATAGTCTTCATCAAGTCTTTTTCCTTCTCTGATATGCATCAATACTTCCATGAATCTTTGTTGTTATGGATCAATTCCAAACTAATGATAAACTGCATCTAAAACAAAGGTATCAAATGATTATCAAACCCTTACAATATCTGGATTCTTGGATGCATGAGGCACAACATCAAGCATAGGAGGAAGCTGACCCAAATCACCTATCAAAGTAACTGATCTTCCTCTAAAAAATTCATTATGATGCTTGGGAAAATTTTCTCTTAGTCTTCTATCAATGCTCAATAATAATCTTCCTCCCACAAAACTCATTTCATCAATTATTATATATCTAACCTAGGAGAGTCGATATTGTATACTTATCTTTGCAAAGAAAGAGAATTCTTTATATGCACCTATTCCAATGCTCAAATTGAAATGAATGGTTGTTGCATTAATGTTAAATGCAGTGGTCCTATCGATGCCTTGATAGGTAAAGAATTATGTTTTTCATGGTAGTATTTCATGAAAGCAATACAAAGTGCACCTATGAGAAATGACTTTCCCATACAAGTTGTTCCTTGGATAATCATTCGTAAAGGGGAAACAACTTCATCTATTGACTATGAAAACATGATGTGCCCTACAATTTTATTATAGCATTTCTTTTACTTAGCATCCATCTTATTAGAATCGTACGCACCACAATTTAGGTCAATGAAAATTATGTATCGAGATGATTTATTACTAGCAATAAATCTTGTAGCGAACTTTGCAATATCCTCTCTTGAAAATTGTAACATCGAGTCATGCATCCTATCAACATCTTGTAGGCCAAGCATCTCCAATTTTGTTCTCTGAAAATTACTTGTTGATATGAGATGATGGTTCAGGATTTCAAAATCATATTCTTCATGATCCTACACTTGGGAAGTTACATCTATAAATTTTTTTTCTTCCTCCAAAGCTCATTGGAATTCTTCTTCAATATTAATCTCTGATGTTACATACAAATGTTGAATGGACAACCACTTCTTTTTAATTTCCTCATCATTAGAACCAAGATCTTGCTTCACATTTCTAAACGTATAATGCAATAACATAGTTCAATAGTATTTAATCCATTTTTTTCCTTTATTTCAGTGGGATGAGAAACTTGTAATAATATCTCACAATAGCATCTAGCTCTAAGTGACATGAATTCCAATTTGGATTGTTCTTATTCTTCATGTTGCAATTGTACTCTCTAAAAGCCTGCAACATTGATAAATCCTCCATCGAAAGCAAACATTTTTGATACATATTAATAAGAGTTGTGTAGTTATCATCTTCATTTGGATCCTCTAAATTAATTAGAACTTTTTAATACACCTCTTAAGAAACATTGAGTGTGTGGAAAACATGACTACAATTTACCAAAGGAAGCTCATACAACATGTGACACACATCCATAGCACTAATGTCTCTATCTACAACAGAATCCATCATAATCCTTCTGTAGACTGATAAAGCATCCTTTGGAGGATCCCTTGACTCTAAAATTTGCAACAACATGTCATGAAAAGATTGGGATTTCTTCTCTAACTTAGTTGCATATTTCACGATATATTTTATAACAACATATCATGACATTATTAGCTAAAAATTTGTATTTTCCCTCCATGTCTAAAGAATCATCTATTATGAATATTAAGCCTCGAATTGTTTTTTCAATGAACATAAGTAATCTCATTATTCTTTTTCAAATCTCTTTGAATAGTGGATTCTAAATATAACAACCAAGGAACATTGTACCTAGAATTGAAAAATATGAAAGTTGAATATCTATATAATTTTTATTTCAACATAAATTAAAGTTTAAATGCTAATAAAAATGAATGCAATGGTGAGTAAATAGTAAGGAAATAACAATTTGATTAGACTATGGTACCTACAAACTTCTCTGCCATTATGGTTTCTTAAGCATGCACCAGGTTTGCAAATAGTATGTCTTTGAACAACATTAAGCAAATCATCATAATCAATTTCCAAATCCATGCATTGTAGTTATTTAGCAATCAACTCACATGGATGATGCAACATATTTACACGTAAAGCATAAGTTGAAAGACAAATTGAAAGATATAACAATGGAGGAATCAATATTTGCATATTCCAAGCAATATCAACAAAAAAATATTTGTAAAAAGAACATAAAAAATAAATGAGAACTTACATTATTTGGATGTCCATTAGTTGCAAATCTTAGATTCCATGCATTTGTAATTGAATCAAGAAATTCCTCTACCCACCTCATGACATTTGGATCATTATGGTCGAGTTCATCTACTATTTCTATCCATAAGAACCCATGCACATGTGGAGATTCACGATGTTGCCACTCATATTGTGTCTGGTAGTCAACAACATGAAATTCATTAATTAAAGCTATTTTAAGAAAGGAAATGTGACAATGATGAATGAACTCTACAACTATATGTGGATTGTCTAAGATATTACTCTGCCTCCAATGTTTTAGTTCTGATGAGTTCTCAGGTGGATCTCTTTCCATTAGATTATGTAACTCAATCCAATAGAGATCTATTGTACTCAGAGTAAAAAAATAATAGGTATTTCAAATTGATTCACCATGTCATTTAGTTTTACTTTACATTTTCTCCAATTAGATGTTGTACCATGAATGAAGGTACCATATCGCATCAGCATTATGCACTTGCTTCCTTAGTTCCTTAATAGTTATGGATGCATCAACAATATTTTTTTAAAAAATACAGAGTAGATTCCATTGCTTATCTTCTTCTAATGACATTATAAATATAATACCTAAAAGAAAATCACACATCATTGCTTCAATGTTTTTCTTAAAATACCATGAATAATGAAAATAACAAAAAATTAAGAAATAATATTTACCTAAAATGCTTGCGGTGTCCAAATCTACCATCTTTGTAGCAAATAAAATGTTTTGCATATTCATGCAATTTGACATCTTTAGCTCTTTTTTTGATAAAATCACATTTTCCTTCAGGAAGAAGACTTGAAAACATCATCATAAACAACCCAATTATGTTAAACTCATTAATAGGAGAATCAAACATGGAAGGTTACTGAGCAACATCTAAATCCTACAACAGTGGATTATGCATCCATGCTCTTAACTAATTAATTTCCTTTCTTACAATTCTAGGATATTGTGCAACTAACGATGTATAACCAATAGTGTTTTCTTTATCTGTTTAAAGCAATGGACCTTCAAACTGCAATCTCATTTCTCCATTCTTCTCTAACAATGGAATATAAGAAATGCTATGAAAGATGTTAACATCATCGATATCAGCAACACCATCCAATGCATGCAAATCGATCTCAACATCCTAATAATACGAATCATTTGCCTTCTTAAAAATCAAAGCTTCATAAACCCATCTCTTGTTAATAATGAAGTTATACTCAATGCCCATTTGATTTTTCTTCTCAATATCAAAAAAATAATATCTTTAATTCTAAGAGGAAGTCTCTTAGAAATCTATGTGACACCCTGAGAAAATCTAATTTTGTGAACCATATCCTTGAATTGTCCACCAACTACATGTGTAACTTGCAATATGGGATTGATTTTTTCTATTAACATTTCTTCAACGTTAGTTAAACATGCTAGGATAGGTTGTTGGATTCCTAAATCCACATTGTTTTCAGCAAAAAATCATTTGATCTCACATCCAAAACAATCAAAAATATTTTATTTTATTTTTTTCATTAATATACGTATTGCATCTCAATCCTCTACTTCTCATTGAATCCAATAATATGCCAAAAATCATTTCATTACATACATTGCAAGAGCATGTGTTTGCAAAACTTATAACTATACTATTAAAATTTCACATGAGCAATTTCTATAGGTCTCTTTTGTAAGTTTGGAAAAGACTGAACAACTTCTAAAGAAGGCATTTCCACTGTTGGTATAGTGGGAACATTTGTAGCTTTTTGCATTCGATGATATGATTCATCCTCATGTCGACATTGCCTTGTTTAGCACTCATTCTTGTTATACTGTGCATGTTGTTGATCTTGTTGTAATTGTTCTTCTATGTCTGTGATTTTTGGCATGAATGTAACCTGAATAACACATGCAGATGTATTTCCAATGTCCTGCAAAATATTCAAAAATGTGAATAAAATATTTAATAATAATATATACTAACATGAGTATGGATAGACAATCATGACCTGCATTTCTTGTTGATTATTTGTATTATTATTATTAATAAGGTGGATCATTCCCAAGGATAAATTTCCAGGTGACAAGAAAAGATTTGAAGTTGACAAAGCATAAAAAGATATTTGCAATGTAAGTATACATAACACAATAGGATTTTTCTACATTAAATATTTGTTTTAAAATTTTAACAAATACATAAATAACGTGCTCCTAAATTTCATACAATCCATTGTCATTCTTGCTTGTGTCATTTTGATTCTCATTTCTGAAATCATCTTCTCTCCTCTGCACTTATTGATTCTAAATTTTTAGCTTTGATGATCCATGGTTTTCCTCAACCTCGACCATGCCCATGCCCACTACCAAAACCTCCATGAATTGCATTATCTATTGTAACAGATGGTTGTTGTTGCTAATCTTGAATAGACTATTCTACATCTTCCCTATTGGGACTCATAGTAGCAAAATCCATGTTTCTAAAAATATGTCAATTCAAATATTTAACTTTGTGATTCTTAAACATGCAACTTAAGTCTAATATTATACAATAAAATCTAGTTTTATTTTCCTATCTATTCAAAATCTTTTATTTTATAATTTTTCAAGAATGTTCTAAATTCATTATTTCATTATTATAACTTTTCAAACTTACTGTTTATATAACATTTTGTTATATAAAATTTCAGTTTTAAAATATTTTAGTAGTTTTAAAGGGATTTTATATAACATTGTACTTTTAAATAAACCCATAGGAACATTGTGATGAGCATGTTTTATCCTTTGTCATACAAATACTAATACTAAAATAGGTAATAGATTTAGAATGTGTATATATGTAATTATTAATTAATATTTTGCTTAAAATTATGATGAAATGTCAAATAGATTATTTCTGTGTAGAATATTTCATAAAGAACTTGTATGATGTTGAGTACTCATAAGCAAAGTAGAGATAGTACAATAAGAAGCTATACGAAGTTGAATAGAGACTAACCAACCAAGTTCGTAATAAAATTTCCAAATTCCATTCATGAAACATACTATCTATTTATGAAATAGATACTATATGAAACCAAAATAGATACTTCCTATATATGAAAGCAAAAAAATATGGATACTACCTAAAAACATCTTGTCTAAAAGCATTGCCTACACAAATGTGGTGACACGACTCTCCTTCTATGCAGAAGAATAAGTTGCTACAAGGAAGAACCATTTCATTCCATGTTTTTGTAGATTATCCATGTTAACATGACGTGATGTTTCAAACAGCCATGGAAAATGAATATAGTATCATGTACTAAAATGCTAGGCCTCCATTGCTTTTTATGAGGTGCCTCAATCATACACCTACATTAAATATTTCTTTTGAAATATTAATGTAGGTGTATGATTAAGATTTCTATTTTATGTAGTGATAAATGTTAACTATGGAAAAGGGCTTAAATAACAAATCATTATAACCAAAATAAAAAATACAAATGCGTATAAATATTAAATAATGTAAAAAATAAATTACACAATATGGATATTAAAGGAAGGACTTAAGATTCTATAGTAATAATGTGTAAGGTGATTAGGTAAATTAAGTTCAAATTTAGTAACCAAATTTATCCATCATAATCCCAATATGAAACAACTGAAAATCACAATGCGCTATAGGATAGGATGGTAATACAATGTGTGTGCTCAATGTTTATCATTTGTTGGTCTATCATGGATATCGAACTTCATTACGTTTGTGCTACGTGACACTACCACTAAGTGTTATGCTACTAGTGAATTGCATTGTATATTTCAACTAAGTTGCATTGCATTTGGCCACGAACCTAAAGTTCAAATTTAATAACCAAATTTATCCATTATAATCCTAATACAACACAATTGAAAATCACAATGCTCTATAGGATAGGATGCTAATATAATGTGTGTGCTCAATGTCAGTTGTTTGTTAGTCTATCATGGACGTCAAACTTCATTGTGTTTACATTGTGTGACACTATCGCTGAGCACTATGCTACTAATGAACTACACTATATATGTTGGCTAAGCTGCATTGCGTATGGCTGTGGAGCTATGCTGGGTTGTAATAGAAAACGGAATCACTGGAGACTTATATAGGGTAGTAATTAGGGTTAGCATGTCAAAAATAATAGGAAACAAAATTAGAAATAGCTAGAAATGAAGTTAGAAGTTTCTGAAAGTATATTGTTAACAAAAGTGGCATGTGGACTACTCTATAACGCAACTTACTAGAAACTAACTTAGAAATTTCCATCTTTAAAGCTTGCTATTCTTTTTCAATTTTGGTATTTAATGTGGTGGTGCAGAAAATAGATTTTTCCATTTTTTCATCCACCTACTAATTAGAACAACAGAAACTTAGTCAAAACGAAAATGACAACATCTTTACAGGAAAGCAAATAAACTTCAAACAAAATTTACTGCACACAAAATGAAAATTTCCCATTCCCAGGGTCCAAACCAACAAAAAAATCACAAAGAACAATATTAAGGGTCTAATGTGGCAATGTTAAGGGTGTTAAAAAAATTCACCTACCTCTCACCTATCATCACACCACATAGGTTGGCCTCTCGGCCAAAATATGTATTAACTAGAGGATGATTTCCTTAATCTATGTTCTTTGACATAGATTAAGGAAATCAAATAACAAAAAGGGAAGGGGAACCCTTAAAGTTGAAAATTGAACTCACAATGTTGGGCATATAAAGCCAAAATTCCTGACTCTATGTGGCTAGCCATTAGATCAAATATACCAATACAAAATAAAATAAATTTTAAATTTTAAAAGAAGAATAATAAAAATATATATATAATGGATGTTGTGCATGGCATGCCAAGGACACAAGATGTGGACCTTTTACTATGTTGAAACATTAAGAAAAATGAAGTCAAGTTTGTTTGTGTGGTTGTTGTGTTTGTAGGACAAGAATGTGGAATGGAGATAAGAAGGCTTGTAGAAGATCAAGCACATGAATAAGGAATGAAGAATTCAAGTGCAAAGAAAGATTGCAAAAAGACATCTCCAAAAAATAGTAGACGTCTTGGTAGAATTGAAGATAACACAACCAAAGATGTCTTTGCAAAATAATAGACATCTTTCATCAGACAAAGATGTCTTTCATCAAAAAAAGATGTTTTCCTAAAATAAAGGCCAATTACAAAAAGACATCTTCCCAGAATTGAGGTCAGATGGAGAAAGACATCTTAGCCATGAAGAAGACATCTTTCATGACCATTACCTAGCTATTGCATGAGTTCCAGGATAAATTTGGAAATATAGAGGCTCTAAGAAAACATCATTCTCATTGGAAAGAGAGCAAGATTTTTGTACAATCATTGTGTAATGATTAGACTATCATTGTAATCATTGTTTCTCCTCATTTTATCATCTTTTTTCTATTGTAAAGTGAGCTATACCTTAAGTACAAGAATTAACAAACTTAGTTTCATTCATCCCTTGTAATTGTTGTTCTCCCTTATTGTCCTCCAAAGTTGATGTGCTTCTTATAGGAAGGCATCTTACTTGAGCTTGTCAAGATCCTGCAGGATTGAGTGTTGGTATAGCACCACAACATTCCAAAGCAAATCTCAAGATTGTAAAGGTTGTGGGATACCAAAAACTACATTTTAAGCTTCTTGGGACCTTTCAAGGTTGAGTGAATTTGTAGCATCAAATCACTTCGTAGTAGAGCTTAGAGCTTGTACAAGGTGTGGTATCTGTCAAACTACATTTGAGAGCAACAAAGTCTGGAGGTGTGCTTGTGAACAACCCTCCAAGTGTGTACTAACCAAGTTGCAGAACCATGTTAAATTTGGTGTGTGTGCTTTATCCCAAAGAAGTTTAATTTTGGGAACTTATTTAACACCTCCCCTCTACAGACCTTCTAAGTTCAACAATCCACAAATGGTATTAAAGCCTGGTACTCTTCTTCATCATCATCAATTTCAAGAGTGAATAATGAAGGGGACATCTTATACAAAGCCATCCATGTTTGACAAATTTGACTTCACCTATTGGAAAGCTCGAATGCAAGGGCTCTTTGAATCCATGGAATTTGAAGTTTGGAAGTTAATCATTGAAGGCTACACTCCACCTATTGACAACTCCATTGGCATCATCAAGCCTCGAAATAAATGGACATAAGAGGAAAAAGATAAGTTATGTTTGATTCAAGAATAAAGAATTGTTTATACTATGCTTTGAATAAATTTGAAGTTAATAGAGTAGCAGGATGTAAAATGGCCAAAGAAATTTGGCAAACTTTAGAAGCTACTTATGAAGGAACCTCTATTGTTAAGCAATCAAAATTATTAGTCTTGCAAAGTAAATACGATGAGCTTAAAATGAGAGAAGGAGAGAAAATAAAAGATTACTTCTCTAGAGTGAATGATATTGTTGTAGCTATCATACGTACAAGTAAAGATCTGCTTTAAAGTAATGTGATCATTAAGATGATTAGAAGACTTCAACTAGAGTTCAAACCAAAGGTCACAGCCATGGAAGAAATTAGCAATTTCTCAACTCTAAAATTTGAAGAACTTCAAAGTGCTCTCATTGCCTATGAAATTAATATCATAAGTGAAAGAGCCATCCAAGAAAGACCTATTGCTCTAAAGATTGCCTCCAAAGAGAAGGAGCTCAATGAGCTTTATGAGGGCAGTGAAGATGAGATTGCTCTTCTCACTAGGAAGCTGCAATGACTAATAGCAAGAAGAACAAGGGAACATTTCAACAATAATCTAATCAATTCAAAGGTAAAGAAAGAGGGTAAAATTTTTTGAATTCTAACTTAGACTTCTCTTCTATAGAATGTTGGATTTGCAAAGGAAGAGGCAATATGGCCTCCAAATGTTCTAGTAATTTTAGGTTGCATCCTAAGGACATATCCACTAATGAAGTAAAGAAAACCAACTTCTACACAAGTTGTTATGATGCAGAGCAAAGTGAGGAAAAAGTGGAGGATGATGCAAAAAAATTCACATCTCATCTGCATGGCCCTCACTAATGATGATGTTGATTCATCATACAATGATTTTAATGATGATGAAAGATTTAATCTTTTATGCAATGAGCTTTTATCATTTCAAAGTCTTTGCACTAAGTTAAATAAATAAGTCAAGTCTAAATATCAAGAAATATCATTGTTAAATTTGACTATTTCTGATCTTGCTAAAAAACTCTTAGACCTAAGGGCTAAGAATGAAAAGCTAACCTCATCTTTAGAATAGACCAAAGTGGAAGTAGCATACGTCAAATTAATAAATGAGTGATTGACCAAATTAATAACTTAGGTGTTATTATTATCACAAGTTAGGGCATAAAAAATGGGATTGTAATCTCAAGAATTATCATATAAATAATTATTCATATCATAGGACTCCTTGATCTTATCAAACTGCACCGAGAAAGGATTTTGTGTAGGATCATAAGGGAGATCATATGTCAACTCAAAAGACAAGAGGAACCAAGAAAGAATGGAGAATTAAACTATAGGAATAAGTGTATTAGGATACTCTCACCAACAAATTTGTAAGAGGAAGCCAAGATTTGGAAATTGGAGAAGTTCAATTGAGAAGAGAATTCTCAAAAGAGGAAACTCATTCTCTAGCCCTTTGAACACTATTACTTTTTGACAACAAAGTAGGTAAGTAGAGGTAAGTTTATTTTTACAAGCTTTCATTAAGACTATAGTCTGTTAGCAGCCTTTCCCAACCCAATCCTACTTTTGGCAAAGACATATTTCCAAAATGAAAGATGTCTTCTGATAAACTACATCTTTCTAAATTTTTTTTGCATTGTAGACAAGAGGTCTACTATGCATGAAAGACATCTGTTATGAATTTCAAACATGGAAAAGACATTTTCCTTTTGTAAAAGACATCTTCTTTTTCATTCAAAGCCCTCATTCACCATTGCTATTACGAGAAAAAACCCCTATTTTTGTTATATTCCTTGAGATCAACCCCACAAAGACAATGAGGGCTCCACCATTTGCAACAATTTTGCCAAAGATTATGCACAATAAGGTAGGAACATCCAGGCCATTACCCAAAAAGTGTTGAAAATGAAGTTCCAGCAAAGTGCCACCCTCTTACATGCCCCAGTTTCATAGAAAAAGTGCACAACATAGGTTTGAGGCAACTCAAACCACTAGCATAGTTTCTAAACGTTCTCTTGCATTTCTAGCTCTACTATAATATCATTGTTTCTAATGCCATTGTCGGGGCATTCACATCCACAGTTGGGGGAATTATTGTTGAAGTCTCTCCCCAAGTTGTGAATACAATTCTAGGTATTTCTAGTCCAATTGTCTTCTAGGAAATCATTAATACCATGCATGATATTTACCCAAATGGTATAATGCCCATAGGACATGATGAATTTTGTAATGTATTATTTGATAGAGACATGTCTTTTGATAGGGAACATATTGAAAGAAGAAAGATAACTCCTAATGCCTCCACCTTATCTCTTATTATTTTATATAACATCATGGTGAAAGGGGGAAGCTACAGCTATCTACTGCTAACCTAGGCTTTTGTACTTTATTGTCTTCTTATAGGATTACCATTGGATTTGGGGCATACACTTTGTTAAGATATTTTGAGCCTATATGATTCGCTAGAGGGATGTACCTTTTTCAAAGTTGCCTTTACTTAAAGAGAAGAGGTGTCTTAGCGAGTATGTTGAGAAGAGGAGTACTTCCCATGCAGCAGAAGTAGGACCTAGCATCAAACCTCAAAAACAGAAGAAGAAAGCATCTCCACAGCTAAAAAGATCCAAATCCACAAGTGCCCAGATCAGTTCATCACTGAAGAAGCTTCTTCAACCCTTTGCATGAGCCATCATAAAGCTTGGGAGGAACCTCTCTTACTTGCATAAGAGTTTGGATGTAGCTACACCAATGCATAGGTGTTTGAGGAGGTTACTACTCCTCCTATTTCTAACAGTGAGGAGGATGTTCCTGCCCACTAAGACATTCTATAGTAACCAACCCTTCACATGGCTATGACTCAGAGATGGAATTTGATTTAAAGCCTGAGGCATCACCGACACATGTTTAAGGGAAGTATCATGTTCCCATGCAATAGCATCATGATCCTACATCATCTATTCATCCAATTCCTCCATCAGCTAAGGATCCCACCTCTTTTGAGCAATGGGCTATGAAGAGTATCTTTCGAGCCACATCCCAATGAGTTCCAACTCAACAGCCTCTAATCCAGACAAATTCTCTAACTTCATCTTGATTTCGAGTGAAGCTTCGCCCTAGATGAGCTCTTGTTCAGTAGATTAAGTCCTTTAATGAGGATACACATACACTAAGCCATCCCAACACCAACAATGATGGCAATGAGGAGGAGACTAATTATCCATCCAAAGAAATAGTGGACTCAGAGTCTAAAGATGCAACCAAGGTTAGTGATTGAGACCTCTAGTGGTTGTTTTCTCTCTCTTTTTGTTGATGCTCAAAAAGGAGATTTTTTTTTATTGTTACATATGTGATTTTGGGACTTTGCACATATGTGACTAATGTGATGTGATAGTTGTGGATAGTTGTGATGTGATGTATGGATAGTTTGGTATATGATAGTTTGCAAATGAGTTATGAACATATGGTGTTTTTCCTTTGTTATCTCTATGTGATCTATCTTTGCTATTTACTCTTACATTTACCTCATTTCATGTTCTATCAAACCTTCACACTTATCCTAATCCCTGGCTACCATAGGAATTTATATGTCTTATTATACTTTTTAGCAATTTATTTCTCTACTGTTGGTTATATTACTCTTTTATGATGATACCCGTTTACATACTTTATCATTTTTGCTATTGTTCAAAAAGGGGGAGAGTAATTTTGAAATATAATTGGAGATTTTTTATGTCTACTAATCCATTTTCTTAATATTTGAACATCACCAATAAGGGGAAGATTGTGGACCTTTTAGTATGTCAAAACATTAAGAAAAATGAATTCAAGGTTGTTTGTGTGGTTGTGTGGTTATTGTATATGTAAGAAAAGAATGTGGAATAAAGCTAAGAAGGATTGCGAAAGATTAAGCACATGAACAAGGAATGAAGAATTCAAGTGTAAAGAAAGGTTGAAGAAAGACGTCTCTAAGAAATAGTAGATGTTTTGGTAGAATTAAAGGTAGCATAGGCAAAGACATCTCTACAAAACAATAGACACCTTTTATCAGAGAAAGACATCTCTCACCAAACAAAGATGTCTTCCTAGAATGAAGGCCAATTACAAAAAGATGTCTTTCATTAGATAAAGGAGTCTTCCTAGAATGGAGACCAAATGAAAAAATATGTCTCAACCATGAAGAAGATGTCTTTCATGACCATTAGCTAGTGATTGCACAAGTTTAAAGATGAATTTGAAAACATAGTGGTTATAACAAGACATCATTCTCATTGGGAAGAGAGCAAGTTTTTTGTAAAATCATTGTGTAATAATTTGAATATCATTGTAATCATTGTTGCTCCTCATTGTATTATCTTTTATCTATTGTAAAGTGGGTTGTACCTCAAGTACAAGGATGAGAAAACTTAGCTACATTCATCCCTTGTAATTGTTGTTTTCCCTTGTTGTCCTGCAAGGTTTATGTGCTTCTTGTGGGAAGCCATCTTGCTTGAGCTTTTCAAGATCCTGTGGGATTGAGTGTTAGTTAGTGCCACAACACTCTAAAGTAGAGCTCAAGATTGTAAAGTTTGTGGAATCCTAGAAACCACATTCTAAGCTTGTCGGGACCTTATAGGGTTGAGTGGATTCGAAGTGTTAAATCACTCTGTAGCGAATCTTAGAGTTTGTACAAGATGTGGTAATGTTCAAACCACATTTGAGAGCAACAAAGTTCGAAGATGTGCTTGTGAACTACCCTCTAAGTGTGGACTACCTAAGTTGGACAACCACGTTAAATTTGGTATGTGTGCTTTATCCCAAAAAAGTTTAATTTTGGAAACTTATTCATCCCCCCACACACTCACCCCGCCCTTATAAGTACAACAATCCACGCAGGAGGCTTTCGATGTCCTAGTAGGGCTACACACGACATACTTACATTATATTAAAATAATTATTAATAATAAAACTATAATAATTAATAATAATGAAATTGAAATTTCTACTTATTACTAACTCACTCCTATCTATGGTGGTGCCTTCACCTGCACCGTGCTCTACTGAATCATACATATAACAAAAATTTTAATCTAGGGAGACAAAAGATGTATAGAAATCATTTTTAAGGGGTATAAAATTTCTGAGATAGACTAAACTAATAAAATTAATAAAAGCAAATCATGCATTTCGATAGTTGCAAATAAAGATGCATACAAGCAAATTCCATTAGGTTCATGATAACTACTAAAACAATCTGCACAGGAAACTAGCCCTATAAATAATGCTACATAACAAAGTAATGTTGTGCAATTAGGACCTCTTATTATTTAGTGGTAGATAATTAATAGTTTTAACTCCTAAAAAATCCAATATTATATTCAAATAAATAAACACTCAAAAATGATGACACTACCAACTTGATCCCTCTTGCATTCAACTAACACTTAAGAAACATTCAAAGACTCCTCCATACATTCCTATATCCATCCAAATGTTAATTAAGTCCTATGTTTCACAATGCTTGGGAACACCTAAGTGTGGAAACATTAGAATGTTATCCAAATGAGTTTGGGAACAAGGAGCATTTGTTGGGAGCAAGGCTAGATGCATGTGGAACATGAATATAAAAAATTTTATTAAATATATAAAAAAATTTTACCTTAGATATTATTTTTTATTAATTCTTATTACCAATATGACAACATCAATTCTTTACCTTGACAACTCTAATTCTCAACTAAACAATTTCAATTCTCTAATTCTATGAAATCACAATGTTAAATATACCAACTAGAAAATTCACAACACTAAATTTCAATAATTAAAACTTTTCATCTTTTTTTGAATATGAAAGTTTGAAATTTTATTTCAATTTTTTTCTTAAGATAAGTGAAAGTTTTAAATTGCATGTCTAGTGTTGATATTTTATTTTTAAAAATAAAAGTTTTACAGTTTTCATATAAAAATTGACTTTTAAATTTTCATTCTAATTAAATTAAAAAAAAACATCATATTAACACTTGCAATCAAACTTATGAGATAAGATTAGTATTAGCACTAAAATATAAATTTAGTAACTCTATTATCAAAAGCTTTATCTTCTGTTCAAATTAAAAATTTGTAGTTGAATAACTTACAATTGAAAATATTCATAATTCTTAATCTCTAGATGAAGTCATTTTTCTTTGGTTATTGTTAGTATTAATATAATCTTAAACATTAAAAATATCTTTTATGTGTCCATGTACAACATGTTTGTTGATTTGGTAGAATCGTTTTCAATTTTTAGGGTACAGAGTTTCACTGATTTTGCATTAATACAGTTATAGAACTTGTAGTGAACATGAGATGCTATTAATTTCTTGGAGTTTTTGATATTTAGGAGGAGTTCCTAAGCAAAATGGAGCACACTCTCATATCCAAAATGTGCAAAACGGATAAATTTTTGTGGGAGCACGCTCCTATGTAACACTGATTTGGTCTTACAATATAGATTTTTTTCCTCTATGCCTCTACATGCTTGCTACATTCTTGGAGTAGTTGGTGTTGCACATGCTCAATGCACCTACCATACTCCCTTAATTGTTCATTTAATTCATCAATTTCTAAATCCTCACAAAAAAATTTGAAATACCAAAGTCATCTTTTCCAAATATAATCAGAAACTTTCAAAGAGGATTGGAAACCATATAAATCTAATATGCCTAACAAGATCATGAATAGGAGGAGCCCTTAGTGGGGATTTCCTGCATTTGTAGGTATGAGATGTCATAAAATGAGTACGTTGACGGTGTAAATGTAGGGCAACATTTGTGATGGTGACTTTTGAAAAATGAAATGCAAAGGTTAATGCAAAACATGGGTATTTCTATTTTGTTCAAATTTGAAAAAGAAAAACCATAAACCAATCCACAATGATTCATGGGTCATTTCATGTAGCCCATCCATGTACATTCCATGACCATCTTGACCATGCTTATGTGTGTCCTTGGGTCCCACCCCTACCTACTAGCATGTTTAAATAATACAAAAAATAATTTATATGTAAACCAACCTACATAGAACATTGTTATGCAATTGTAATAATAAGTGTAAGGTCAAGTGTTCAATTCCATAATTTTACAAATTTCATATCTATTATCACGTATCCTTGGATTTTTTTAAGCTGAAGCACTTTGTATGGGTATGTATGTATGCCATGCATACCCTCATGTGTCATGCATCCGCTACACAACATATGTGGATTGGTTTGTGGTTTGCCTTTGAAAAATGGGGCATACAACTTGAAAAACTGAAAGAGCTCACAACCAATTCATCACCCACAAACAAGTTTGGTGTTTAACATGAACTTGCCATGATTTGAGTTGGGTGCCCAACAAGATACTTTTGTGAATTAGGTCATTTATGTCATTGGCAACATGGTTCGAATTGAGGCCATTAGTATGTTGTCTGTAATAAAGAATCATTGGTAATGGCTCATAATCAAGATAGCTGGGGCACTTTCCAAACAAGGACATTCTGTTGTGTATTTTGAATATCTTACTCTAGCTTATACTAATACTAATATGCTGTTGCAAGTAAAATATAAAAGCCCACAAAACTAACTTAAGTAACAAAAATAAAGCAAAGTAGAAAGCAATCGACATTGAACTTTGATAGAGTATCATCTTTGGAAAGTTTCAAGGAAAGTACAATAACAAGTTACACTGATAGTACTATTCACCTATGCCAGTAATTTTTTCTTCAAAGATTCAATGGATGGAGACTCCATTATCCTAACATTAGTTAAAAGTTATAAGCCTCTTCATGGGCTTTAAGAGAAGCAAAAAAGCTCTAAGTATAAATTGAAAATATAGGAAATCATTGCAAAAATCATTATTTGGAGTGTAGTTAAGTTGGGACTCGCATTATGAGTAATAGTAAGGTGCTTAATAGTACGATACTCATTTTTCAAGTCAAAGACATGGGTTTTACATGGGTTCCAACTTGGCACAACCACTCAAAGATGTTAAGCTTTCACTCATCTACCAACCCTACCGAGACTAGTGATGAGTGGCGAGATACCCCTACACTCAACCATATGAATACGAGCGTAGCATGCATGATCGGGTCGAACTCCACAGACTAAGTACCTACACGCCTCTTGGAACACTTAGGGTTAATCATTCGTTCTCTTCCCAGACTTACTTGTAGTTGTCATGGTGTATGGTTAAGTAAGTCCGAGGTATATGATTTTTATAGTCTTTTTGTGTTTTATCTCCTATGCTAATGGGTTGAAGGGTTGAGAAACTAATTACTAATTCTAACTAATGAACTAAGTCTAAATTACCTAGCGTCAGCATCTGTTCCCACTTACTATACACACCCTAAACTGATGCAATCGTGGCTACCAAATGTTAATCGNGTCAGCATCTGTTCCCACTTACTATACACACCCTAAACCGATGCAATCGTGGCTACCAAATGTTAATCGTTGCTGGGATCATCATGTGTAACGCACGTGCTCGAAGTGGTCGTACTGAGGCACTTAACTAGGATAGAAGGGTTGAAAGAGAAAGCAATAAATAACATATAATAAAATCCTATTCCATGCACTGCAAGGTTTATCCAAGAAGCTCGTCTTTATTGTCGTACACAAACTTGTGTTTAGGTACAATGTTTGCTAGAATAAAGATCCGTTCACTTTAGGACTCCTACTGCGGGCACATGGAAAATATTCTATCCCTGGAGTGATCAATCTGCCAGAGTTTCCCTACTGTTTAGCCTAGGATGATGAAACAAGGGAGAGCTACCTCTTATTTATAGATATGACAGCGCATCACGATATCGCGTCCCATCAACCAGCTTAGTGGGATGAAGATTGTGGCTCTCGATTGATGTTAAGTTGCTTATTTCTCAAGTGGAAAGATGTAGATGTGGTTTGAAGCCTAGGTACAACCACTCAAAAATTTTAAGACTAAGTTAAAAGTTTGAAAAGAGGTTAGGCTTATGACTTCTGGAAGAGTTTAGGCTTCCCACAAAAACACACATAACTTTTTTGTATTTACCAACAATGCATCCTCATTTCTCTAATAAAGAGATATCTTGTTTCACCGCTTCTTCTTCATCATCTTTCTTATTTTTAACACAAAGACTTTTTTAGTGGTTATACATTAATGATCAACTACCACATTCATATAAATATGAATAAATATCAAACTCTACAGTCTCAAGTCTTACACAAAGCATGGTCTTTTCTTTAAAAAATAAAAAAGTCTTCAAAGCACTATAAAGTGTTGAAACCTAAAATAATTGTAATATAGATACACCCCCAAGATATTGTCCAATTAGAATTTTATAACTTAACATTACCCACCAAAATTGAACCTATGACATATAGCTTTCAAATCAAGAGTCTTACTACTAGGCTAACACATCATTGTTAAGGTGCTATATTATTATAAAATCATATACATCAAAGAAGAACAATGAGGTGTTAGCCTAGTGGTACGAGTCTTGGCCTGATAACCCCAAGTTACAGGTTTGATTCTACTAGGTAGCACAAAGTTATAAACTTCTATTAATCATAGGGAGTGCCTATGTTTCAGTTATTTTGGGTTCCAACACCCCCCATATACATCAAAATGGGACAAGTGGGACCCATGTAAAGCAACCCCAAAATGGGTTAAGCATGAATCTAGGTTAGAAACCACCAAAAGTATGACCACCATCCAAATCAGCCAACTATAATGAGGGGGTTTGTAGGTAACAAGGGCATTAGTAATAGGTGTAGTCGTGGTGGTGGTGGATAGGGGAGTGTTGCTCTCGAGGGGACATCATGGTCATTAATGATAACAATTGAACTTTGGGTGGTTGGGGATTGTTGTGTGTGTCGATGTGGAGTAGATTGGCTACAAGTTTATGGTCTATGGCTAGAAAAGAAATGATCATGGCAATTGTGGTTGTAGTCATGGGAGGGACCACAAGGGATTCTAGATGAGGTGGCAATAAATTGGGATTGACATTTTTAGACTTATATATGGAGGAGGCAAAAGCCTAAGAGGAGGCTAACACTGAAGTTAGCATACAACTAGAACACCATCTTTTTTCTGCAAAGGACCTTTCTACAAGTTGCATTTGAGGATCCTTAGGGAAAGGTAGTGTTATTAGTGTGTTGATGCTTCAGTGCATTAGTGCACAATAGGAAGTCAACATAGTGTAGCATGCATTCTCAATCTTTGGGTGATGTCTACCTATTGTATGCATTGCTCCTACACCAACACCTCAAGAATTCCCTCATATTCACATATTTGCATGCCATTAGCAAGGGGCATAGCACAAGGAGCAATCAAAAGCTTCAAGTAAGAACCCCAAGAAGTTGAGAGAAGGGCTATCTTTTAGGCTCCAAAGAACGTTGCTACCCATTAATCAATCTAAGGGTTAGCAAAAGACATTCACATATTCTCCTAGATACAAACCACAAAGAACGTTGCTACCCATTAATCAATCTAAGGGTTAGCAAAAGACATTCACATATTCTCCTAGATACAAACCACCAAGGTTCACGAAGTTTGCTTAAAAGTATCACCTTTTAACTCTTACTATGTTTGGATTTCATTTGATATGCATGAAGTTGCAAGCTCGTGTTTGCTAAACAAGGCAAATATGTAAATTGATGTAAAAGCCAAAGCCTGTTTCCTTTACTTCTAAAGTGTTGAGTATCATGCTTCTACGATTCTAAGCCATAAATGCAAAAGTTTAAAATGATTAACCGGTTACCCTTGTTCTTGTTCTACCAAACGCAGTTTAAACTAGGGCATACCATTATATCATTTTATCCTTGTCCCAAGAATATTTTTCAATCCTTCCGATTACCTAGGCTCTATGCAGCATTAAGAGACCATGCTCCTATATCAATTGTTAAACCTGCAACCTCCAAAATAC
This sequence comes from Gnetum montanum, assembly GCA_015680685.1. Classification (NCBI taxonomy): domain Eukaryota; kingdom Viridiplantae; phylum Streptophyta; class Gnetopsida; order Gnetales; family Gnetaceae; genus Gnetum; species Gnetum montanum. The sequence continues at coordinate 13,467 of MNCI01016200.1, read as the reverse complement.
ATTTACCATTACAAGAATGTGTTGATGCGTAAATTTTGGACACGCGAACACCTGTAAAAACTCGTTTTAGGAGACTATTGCCTAGGGCGCCTCCCGTATGGGTACGGAAACCCGGGAATAGTCTCAGCTGGAAAGGGCAATGTGACAGAACAATAATAACAATATTTAAAACAAAATAAAATAAAAGCTTAAATTTGATGTGATATTTAAATACTTCAATTTAATTTAATATTTTAGGAACTTAAAATAGTTTGTGCAATTTATAAAATAATAAAAAATTGTCGTCTAGCAACAAGGCGAGGATCTGCGTGTTGTAGCCGTAGGAAGAAGACTGCGAACTTCCGACACCACGGGGAATGCAAGCTATCGAGCCGCTGGAAACGCAAGTACGTGCTCCACTGCAGGAGAAGGATGCACAGCAGCGGCAGTGGGAAAAACCAGCAGCGCGGTGAAGAAAACAGTGTCTGCGGAGCGTGCAACAGTGCGGCGGACGGAACAGAAGGCGCAGCAGGTGGCAGACGCGATGCAGCAACGGCAGGCGTAGCGGCAGGCACGGCGGCAGCAGAGAGGTGGCAACGCTGCAGGAGAAGCCAACGGTGCGGCAGGGTGACGCAGCAGTGCGGGGATGCGGCAGACAGAGGGCGTCAGCGGGAGCAGGGTGGCAGGAGTCAGCGACAGCAGTGCAGCAAGCAGGCCACGCAGGGCTACAGCGTTGACAGGGTTGGCGTTGCTGCGTGCGCGGGTGGCAAAGGCAGAGGAACAGAGGGCGTCAACGGGAGCACGTGAAACAGACTGTTCGGGCGCGGGTGGTGGCTGAAAACCAGCGACGGCGGGGGGAGAAACCGGCAGCGGCGGGTGGCAGCACAGGCGGAGATAGAACAGATGCGCGGTGCGGCGCGGAGGCAGAATAGATGCGCGGCTCGGCGCGGGTGGCAGATAGAACAGATGGCACACAGGCGGCAGGCGGTCAAATCAGCGCTGTGGCAGGCAAACAGGTCGGCGCTGCGTGCTGCGGGCAGGACAGAAGGCGACGGGGGCGTGGCCTAACAGATGGCGACGCAGGGAAAGAAACAGAGGGTGACGCGGGTGAATAGACCCACCAATGTTGCGGCTGCAGACGAACCGATGTTGAGGCTGCAGACGGACCGATGGCGCGGCAGGCGAACAGATCGACGCGTAGCGGCGAGAGGCGGATAGGAACCAGTGGCTGCGCAGACGACAGCTGAAGAAACCAGCGGCTGCGAACGGTGATGTTGCAGCGACAGGCGTGAACGGAAGGCTGCGCAGACCGCAGCGAACAGAACCTTG
>MNCI01016200.1:0-11784 GCA_015680685.1 Gnetum montanum | reverse complement strand
TGAAACAAGAAATGTAAACTCAAAAATAAACTATAATGTTCTAAACATGGTCAAAATAACCCAGTAATCAGAAGATACACCGACATAGGCCATCCAAACAACCATTAAAATCTAATTTATTGGTATTTTGACTAAGATCTATAGATATATATGTGTAATTATATATATATATGTATATATATATATATATAGGTATATAATTAAGCTCTCATTTTCAATATTCTTCCAAGGTAACAGTAAAAGTGTGCAGACTATTTTGAGCAAGTGACTTATACAAAACTTAATGAGGAGGAAAAGCTCACGTTAGATCATAGTAGGCCACAACTTTCAGATTTTTCCTTGGTTTTTCTCTTTTTTTTCTTTTTTCACCTATTTCTCTTTCTTCTTTTTTTTTCACTTTTTTGAAAAACTTAAATTTAAAAGGGGGAAACAGAGGTTAGGGTGAGGATTGCTGCCGGACCCCATCACACTCAAAAACTTATTACACTGCCAATGGACATGGTCCTCATTTTTGTTTTTTTTTTCTTTTTAAGGAAACTTTGCTCATGGTGTACTTCATTCTTGAGGTAGGAATTCCAACATGAGTCTGGCCGATTAGCTGCACTGCCAAAGAGCATGGTCCTTTTGGAAACTTTGTCCATGGTGCAGTTCAACCCTCGTGCATGTGCTTTTAATTGGTGGCATCATAGCAGGTCTCCTGGGTGGCTAAGGGTTCTCAAGTAGAAATGAACACACTTCACCCTGTTGCTCATAGGATAGCCATGGATCATCATACCTGAGGGCTTGGGCTTATGAGAGGATAGGATGGAATTTGCCAAGGTCACCTAGTAATCATGGCTAACCACTCTCCAGCATCGCATATCCTACACTCACATGATCATGATGATAACATGATAAGATTGCATAAATCAAATGCTCCATAATCAAACATAAGNGCTAACGCTTAAGAAACATTCAAATACTTCTCCATGCATTCCTATATCCATCCAAATGTTAATTTAGTCCTATGTTTCACAATGGTTGAAAACACCTGAGCATGGAAACATCGAAATGTGTACCCAAATGAGTTTGGGAATGAGGGGCATTTGTTAGGAGTAAGGCTAGACGCATGTGGAACATGAATATAAAAAAGTTTATTAAATATATATAAAATTTTACTTTAAATATTATTTTTTATTAATGCTTATTACCAACATGACAACATCAATTCTTTACCTTGACAACTCTAATTCTCAACTAAACAATTTCAATTCTCTAATTCTATGAAATCACAATGTTAAATATACCAACTCTATTAATTACAAAGAGAAAATTCACAACACTAAATTTCAATAATTAAAACTTTTCATCTTTTTTTTTTAATGTGAAAGTTTGAAATTTTATTTTGATTTTTATCTTAAGCTAAGTGAAAGTTTTAAATTGCATGTCTAATGTTGATATTTTATTTTTAAAAATATAAGTCTTAAAACTTTCATATAAAAATTGACTTGTAAATTTTCATTCTAATTAAATTAAACAAACATCATATTAACACTTGTAATCAAACTTATGAGATAAGATTAGTATTAGCACTAAAATATAAATTTAGTAACTCTATTATCAAAAGCTTTATCTTCTATTCAAATTAGAAATTTGTAGTTGAATAACTTACAATTAAAAATATTCATAATTCTTAATCTCTAGATGAACTCATTTTTCTTATGTTATTCTTAGTATTAATATAATCTTAAACATTAAAAATATCTTTTATGTGTCCATGTACAACATGTTTGTTGATTTGGTAGAATCTTTTTCAATTTTTAGGGTATAGAGTTTCACTAATTTTTCATTAATACAGTTATAGAACTTATAGTGAACATGAGATGCTATTAATTTCTTGGAGTTGTTGATATTTAGGAGGAGCTCCTAAGCAAAATGGAGCACACTCTCATATCTGGAATGTGCAAAATGCATAAATTGTTGTGGGAGCATGCTCCTGTGTAACACTATTTGGTCTTACAATATAGATTTTTTCCTCTATGCCTCTACATGCTTGCTACGTTCTTGGAGCAGTTGGTGTTGCAAATGCTCAATGCACCTACCATACTCCCTTAATTGTTCATTTAATTCATCAATTTCTTAATCCTCACCAAAACTTTGAAATACCAAAGTCATCTTTTCCAAATATAATCATAAACATTCAAAGAGGATTGGAAACCATATAAATCTAAGATGCCTAACAAGATCATGAATAGGAGGAGCCCTTAGTGGGGATTTCCTGCATTTGTAGGTATGAGATGTCATAAAATGAGTATGTTGACAGTGTAAATGTGGGGCAACATTTATGATGGTGACTTTTGAAAAATGAAATGCAAAGGTTAGTGTAAAACATGGGTTTTTCCATTTCGTTCAAATTTGAAAAAGAAAAACCATAAACCAATCCACAATGGTTCATGGGCATTTCATGTAGTCCATCCATGTACATTCCATGACCATCTACCATGCTTATGTGTGTCCCTAGGTACCATAAACTGATCCACAATGGTTCATGGGTCATTTCAAGTAACCCATCCATGTACATTCCATGATCATCTTGACCATGCTTATGTGTGTCCTTGGGTCCCACCCCTTCCTACTAGTGTGTTTAAATAATACAAAAAATAATTTATGTGTAAACCAACCTACATAGAACAATGTTACGCAATTGTAATAATAAGTGCAATGTCAAGTGTTCAATTCCTTAATTTTACAAATTTCATATTTATTATCACGTATTCTTAGATTTTTTTTTAAGTTGAAGCACTTTGTCTGGGTATGTATGTATGCCATGCATACCCTCATGTGTCATGCATCTGCTACATAACATATGTGGATGTTTGCCTTTGAAAAATGGGGTATACAACTTGAAAAACTAAAAGAGCTCACAACCAATTCATCCCCCACAAACAAGTTTGGTGTTTGGCATGAACTCACCATGATTTGAGTTGGGTACCCAACAAGATACTTTTGTGAATTAGGTCATTTATGTCATTGACAACATGGTTCTGATTGAGGCCATTAGTATGTTGTCTGCAATAAAGAATCATTGGTAATGGCTCATAATTAGGATAACTGGGGCATTGTCCAAACAAGGGCATTCTGTTGTGTATTTTGAATATCTTACTCTAGCTTATACTAATACTAATACGCTATTGCAACTAAAATATAAAAGCCCACAAAACTAACTTAAGTAACAAAAATAAAGCAAAGTAGAAAGCAATCGATGTTGAACTTTGATAGAGCATCATCTATGGAAAGTTCCAGGGAAAGTACAATAACAAGTCACACTAACAATACTATTCACCTATGCCAGTAATGTTTTCTTCAAAGATTCAATGGATGGAGACTCAATTATTCCTCACATCAGTTAAAAGTTATAAGCCTCTCCATGGGCATTAAGAGAAGCTAGAAAGCTCCTAGTATAAACAAAAAATATAGGAAATCATTGTAGAAATCATTATTTAGAGTGTAGTTAAGTTGGGACTGGCATTTTGAGTGATAGTAAGGTGCTTAATAGTACGGTATTCATTTCTCAAGTGAAAGACATGGGTTCCAACTTGGCATAACCACTCAAAGATGTTAAGCTTTCACTCATCTATCAACCCTACCGGGACCAGCTTGGTGGGATGAGCATTGTGGCTCTCGATTGATGTTAAGTTGCTTGTTTCTCAAGTGGAAAGATGTGGATGTGGTTTGAAGCCTAGGTACAACCACTCAAAAATTTTAAGACTAAGTTAAAAGTTTGAAAAGAGGTTAGGCTTGTGACTTCTATAAGAGTTTAGGCTTTCCACAACAACACACATAACTTTTTTGTATTTACCCACAACCCATCCTCATTTCTCTAATAAAGGGATATCTTGTTTCACGGCTTCTTCTTCATCATCTTTCTTCTTTTTAACACAAAGACTTTTTTAGTGGTTATACATTGATGATCAGCTACCACATTCATATAAATATGAATAAAAATCAAACTCTACAATCTCAAGTCTTAAACAAAGCATGGTCTTTTCTTTTAAAAAATAAAAAAGTATTCAAAGCACTATAAAGTGTTGAAACCCTAAAATAATTGTAATATAGATACACCCCCAAGATATAGTCCAATTAGAACTCTATAACTTAACATTACCCACCAGAATTGAACCTATGACTTATAGCTTTCAAATCAAGAGTCTTACCACTAGGCTAACACATCATTGTTAAGGTGCTATATTATTATAAAACCATATACATCAAAAAAGAACAATGAGGTGTTAGCCTAGTGGTATGAGTCTTGGCCTGATAACCCCAAGTTACAAGTTTGATTCTACTAGGTAGCATAGAGTGATAAACTTCTATTAATCATAGGGAGTGCCTATGTTTCAGTTATTTTGGGTTCCAACACCCCCCATATACATAAAAAATGGAACAAGTGGGACCCATGTAAAGCAACCTCAAGATGGGGTAAGCATGAATCTAGACAAGGCATTATGCAACCATAGAAACTACCCAAAGGATGACCACCATCCAAATCAGCCAACTATTATGAGGGGGTTTGTAGGTAACAAGGGCATTAGTAATAGGTGTAGTGGTGGTAGTGGATGGGGGAGTGTTGCTCTCGAGGGGACATCATGGTCATTAATGATAACAATTGAGCTTTGGGTGGTTGGGGATTGTTGTGTGTGTTGATGTGGAGTAGATTGGCTACATGTTTCTTGTCTACGGCTAGAAAAGAAATGACCAGGGCAATTGTGGTTGTAGTCATGGGAGGGACACAAGTGATTTTAGATGAGGTGGCAATAAATTGGGATTGAGATTTTCAAACTTATAGATGGAGGAGGCGAAACCCTAAGAGGAGGCTAACACAAAAGTTAGCATATGACTAGAACACCATCTGCCAACATTTCTGCAAAGGACCTTTCTACAAGTTGCATTTGAGGATCCTTAGGGCAAGGTAGTGTTATTAGTGTGTTGATGCTTCAGTGCATTAGGGCACAACAGGAGGTCAACATAGTGTAGCATGCATTCTCAATCTTTGGGGAATGTCTGCCTATTATATGCATTGCTCCTACACCAACACCTCAAGAATTCCCTCATATTTGCATATTTGCATGCCATTAGCAAGGGGCATAGCACATGGAGCAATCAAAAGTTTCAAGTAAGAACTCAAGAAGTTGAGAAAAGGGCTTATCTTTTAGGCTCCAAAGAACATTGCTGCCCATCAACCAATTTAAGGGTTAGCAAAAGACATATTTACATATTCTCCTAGCTACAAACCACCAAGGTTCACGAAATTTGCTTAAAAGTATCACCTTATAACTCTTACTATGTTTGGCTTAAATTTCGTTTGTTATGCATGAAGTTGCAAGGGCTTGTTTGCCAAACAAGGAAAATATGTAAATTGATGTAAAAGCCATTCTAAAGTGTTGAGTATCATGCTTCTACCATTCTAAGCCATAAATGCAAAAGTTTAAAATGATTAACTGGTTACCCTTGTTCTTGTCTTACCAAATGCAATTTAAACTAAGGCATACCATTATATCATTTTATCCTTGTCCCAACAATATTTTTCTTCTTAAATATTCCGATTACCTAGGCTCTATGAAGTATTGAGAGACCATGCTCCTATATCAATTGTTAAACCTGGNTAAGCAAGGCCCCATGCCTAGCATGGGTGAAAGTTGGCCTCAACAGAATGTTTATTGAATTACCAAGGTCATGTAAACACAGTCCAGGTGCAAACCAGAAACTATATGCCTTTTCAATATCCGCCCGTTGAAACTAATCAAGAAATCCAGAGAAAGGGGATTCCACCGCAATGGAATAATCTAAGGATGAATTTTTTATAATAATATTGCGAGCATAGAGACTTCATGGCAAGACGCAAAACAGATAATTTTCCGGTTCTCTATAGCCCAAGGCAAAACAGAAAATTTCCCAATTTGAACTAGCGAAGAAACCTGAAAGAAAGAAGTCAAACTCTATTACATTGGAATAAACTAGGAAGATCTTTTTCAATAAGATAATACCAGAGGTGATTTTTCAACCAATTGCAGAAATGATCCGAAACATGCAAATCCTTGTAATTTACATAGATAAACACCAGCAAAACATTAGCGGCCAAGCACGTCAGACAAAAACAGAGAAAACAGCTTAGGCAGTCAAGCCTGAGACCCACGTACAACAGGAGAAACTGCTGTTAAAATAACTACTAGATGCAAAGTTACACTGAAACCCAAAAAACACATCGATCGCGAAAGGGAAACTGTAAACTACGCTGTCCATGCGTATGAAGACGGATAACAGCTACCGACATACAATTCCATCGTTCTGACACACCAAAAGAAAGCAAACGTTGGGTATATGCTAATCTACAAACCCAAGTTGAAAACGTACATCAAACCAAGGCCGCGACAGTTGGCTTCAAACTGGTAGCCAGACTTTCAAAACTCTGTGCAAGCTGCACCTCATCCAGAGTAAGCTGAAACGTCCCATTCCCATATGTTGCCATTTGCCGCAGAACAGCGATGGCAGGATCCGTTCCAAACATAATGGTGTGCACGCTGATTCTGGGGTCTGCTTTCATCAACTTGTTGACAAAACGTAAAGGATTCAGCCCATCATTGTTGCCACCGTCGCTCAGGAATATGATGATGGGTTTCATCTTGCTGTAATTGGCATGTTCGCAGCCCCGGATAAGCACGTCCTCGGCCATCTTGAGACCTGCAGAATAGCTGGTATTTCCATGGGCTTCATAGTTTAGAAGTGCATCCACTACATCCTTCTTCATTTCCTTCAGTTCCAGACCAAGCGTGGATTTGTTATCAAAAAGCACCACAGACAAAATATCATCGGTGGTTGTCTTCCTTCTGGTGATGATGAATCTGAGTATCGCCTCATACACGCAGCCCAGACGGCAGGAATGCCTCTGCGCGAATTTGGCCATGGTAGGCTGAATATCGGTGGAGCACATCGAGCCAGACTTGTCGATCACGAAAATTACATGATGGGGAATGTTTCTGGAATGGTTACAAGCAAAGGCATGGCCGTCTTGGGTGATATGGCCTCCCATGGCCACAACAGATGCTACAGTAAGAGGCTCGTGCCACAGCGCCTCTGTGCAGTAAGACTTGGTGAGGCTGCCATCGGCTGCAGTATGTTCATCTGAGTTGCAGAGATGATTACAGAGACCAAATTCGATTCGATCCTCTTCAATGCAAGGATCCTCGAAACGCATCTGTTTCCAGTAGGTTTCGTGGGTAACCTCATCTTTTGGCACATCAAAGTCAGGCCCGTATTGCTTGGTCTCATGCCGGGCACCATCGTACATGAGACTGGTGCAGAAGTTGTTGCCGGGACATTTGATAAGATGAACATGCCCTCGTCCTTGAGCTTTGCAATGCATGTTGCACATCTCAGCCATGCCGGATTCCCCCCATGCGTATTTTCTGTCCAGAATATCAAACTCCTCCTTGTCTGAGCAGAAGGTAACATTTCTCATGTTACCATGAACAGTATTGTGCAACCCAGGATGGTGAATAGGCAGCTGACAAAAGTAGCCGCAGGCTTGGCATTTGGTGTCGCAGTAGTGAACAGCATTGGCAGTTCTGGTATGGATATGGGGGCCTTCATGGACCAATTCAAATGGAGGAATAGGAATGCAGCAAACCTTGCGCAGTCCGTTCTGCTCAGAAACGTGCTCGTACTCAAAAGAACCTCTGCGGCCGCTGAATGACCGCGTCTGCCGAACAAGCTCGGTGAAGATTTCACAGATGCCCTCTTCCTGGCATTTCTCTGGACACGGATGCTCGCTGCCGCACAGGTGCTCTTTGCTTGTCAACTGATGAAAATGGTCTTCGTACCCACAGCTTCGGCGGCATCCCTTCATAACGCATTTCTTCGGACAATACCGTTCGTGGCACACATGTTTTTCATGATCGCCCAACTCAATTGGAATCACGCAAGAATTTCGGCAACCGGGCAGAGAGCAGTTCTTGTTGCACACATGCTGCGGCGAATTGCATTTATGATCCCCTTCGTGACCGATCTTCAAGCTGCAACTTTTGCTGCAGTTAGATGCCCTGCTGTAAAAACGGCATCTATTTCCACAGGTATGGTTTTTTTTCGTGCAATCGTGATTGCCTTCATGACCTGCTGGACTCTGGCATTCCCAGACCTTGACGTCATCAGCAGCCTCCACGGAGCAGTAGCTGCACGGCTCGTTACAGACATGGCCTCCCATACAAGAATGATCCGAGGGATGCCCCTTGTTCAAAAGGCATCTCCAGAAACATTTGGGGCACTTGCTACCACATATTGTCATCCCCTGTTTCAGCTCCGCCAAAGCAAGGCCTGCTTCTAACTGGAGCTTTTGCACCTCGTTGTTGTCCAAAAATTCCGATGTATTGCTATGAATCCACATCCGGACACGGTCTTTCCTTCTTTCCGCTAGTGCCTCCAAAAACTCCTGGAACTTTGAATGCCATTCCTCAACCTTCATACCTCTTCTTTCCAAAACATGCTCGAACTTCATTCTGAGAAAATCCAAAATGCCTTCAATGCTCGCGGACTCTTCTGTAGGCATAAGCTCCAAACCGGTATCTGCCAAACCAAATTCCAGATCAGCAATGCCAAATGGGCCATCAGGGATCTCTTCCTCGGCGTCAAAATTCACCAGGCTCCCACCGGAAAAGAGGCAACCTTTTCTGATGGCTGTAACCATGCTCTTTCTGAGAATATCAATTTTCATCGCAACACGTTTAAGATCCACGGGGGTCCAGTCCTTCGCCGCAATCTGTGCAATTACAATCTTCAGATCTCTGAGAAATGACCGCCCTCCTTTGTAATTATAATCCAGTTCCTCTATGGTAGAAGCAATTTCCATCAGGCTCTCCTTATGGTACTCCTGCCGAGTGAACGGAGGCATGGCAGCAATCTCAACCTCACCCCCATACATCTTTGTTAAAAAGTTTTCTTTGGATCTCTGACAAATCCGAAGAAGCTTCTTGTGAAATTCCTCTTTCAGGTCTTCTACGTCTGAGGCATCAACGTCTTTAATGGCCACATAAAAGAGACCTTTAAAGAGCTTTTCATCATGCTTCACCAAACTCACTCCATCTTGAAAACGATGAAATACTGCTTCTGTCTCCTTATCTAGATGGAAATCCTGTTCAACAATGTTTTCGAAGATTAGCAGTAGCTTCTTTAAAGAAACAATTACCAGCAGCAAGCCCAGGAAGGTACTTGCGGAAACAACTATCCTCTATACTACGCCCACAAATGAGAGTCATAAACAATAAAAGCAGTTTATATAAAATTTCTTCACAAATTAAACAAATAATACAATATTGCTTACAACGCATATGATCGCAAACACTGACCTTCTTGTTGAAGATTGTTAGGTTGCTCAAGGCAGCATTTAGCACAGAAAGAAGCATGTCTTCCTGTTCTGTTCGCTCAAAACTACCCAAGCCTTCAAAATCCATGAGTACGTAGAGGCAATCGGAAACAACACGAACTGTCATCCAGACCCCGTCCGTGCATCTTCCGCCAGCTACATCGAGAAGGGATCCGGACAGGTGATTTAATAGATATGATTTTCCACTGCTCTGTTTACCCATGGATGATACAACCTTTATGTTGCCATCCCATTGACTTAAAATTGTGTCATACAAGCCGAAACTCAGCAAGTTTGCGAGTTATATACTGTCTGCATAAGTCAAGTTAGAAGGAATTTGGAGACCATCTACCAGAGGTTGAATGGCATTGTTATCAGCTCGACATATCTGAACAGGAACCAAACAAACAAGTTGCCTCAACCACTCGACCAGAGCCTTCTTTTGAGAATTTAGTAAAATCCCTTCTATTTTGTTTCCAGACTCCCAACTGTCAACCATCTGAGTGTGTAACTGAATTTTGTAATTGCAGAAATCTTTACCCTTTTCCTTTTCGATGCGCTTGAGGAGTGAGTTCAGATAGCTGAGACATTTGTCCATCAGTAGCGCTTCATCAATAGCCTCAGAAGGCTCTTTTAGCAACGCGTAGAACTTCTGGCTCCTATACTTCGCCTGTACTGAATTTTCATTTCCGACAAGGGCCGGCTGGATTGCAAACTTATCAAAAATATGATACAAATAGTCCAGCGTAGCGCTTGATCTCAGAGACTCCTCACTGCCTGGACGATTCTCCAGCGTTTCATTATATGATTTGTGCTTGAAGACCTCTTCAAATTGCAATATTTCGGTTGCAGACGTAATCTTCAGAACATAGGATATTAAAACATCAGGCAGAGATTTGCTGAACGCAACTAGATGTCTCTGACCACCATAGTTAACAAGCTTGATCTGTAAATCTGTCATATCCTGTACCTCTATATCCAGCGAGATGCTCTTGAGAAAAGACATGCTATCNTTCAACGCCTGTCCAATCTGCATGACGGAATGATTCATCAAATCTGTATACCGCAACTTTTAATATCTGAGCATCGTATAGTGCAAGAAACCTAGTCGACTCTTCGAAAGCTATTAAATCAACGCCTCTTCGAAAAGACTGTTTAGGATTGCTAGCGTTTAGAACGGACCCAAGCTTTGGCGATACATAAACGTTCAATCGGTTCTGCTCTTTGTCCATGACAAAAACCAGCAGCTCACCGGTCTTAAGGAACGCAGTCAATTTCAAGGCTTCAATCTCAGGATCCATTTTGAACAGCTCAAAAGTCTGTGAGCATAAAGGTTTGATGCTGTGCATCGGATTCAGGCAGACCTCATCCAGGTCCTTCTTAGGAGGTGCCAACTCTGTAATCATCCATTGAACGCTCTGCTTTTCCGTCTCCTCGGTTGACACTCGTATCTGAAGTTCTGGAGATCCCCAGCCATAATAGCGCTTTCTCATTGTGCAGGTTTCTATATACATCTTTGTCTTTTTCCCTCCAAAGCCACGTTCATGGAGGTCATTCTTAATTTGGTGAAGAAAAGCATCGTCCTCTTTCGCCAAAAGCTGTTTCAACTGCTTCTTTTCATCTTCCTCTGCCTTCTGGAATCGTCTTTTAAGGCCTTTGGACATGTTTTTACTCATCATGGAACGAACACTATCATGCAATGCATCTTTCACAGTGTCACATAGTAGTCTGCATAAAGAATTCCAATCATTCATAAACATCTTACCTCTTAACACGGTGTTCTCGTCCAAAACGAACTCTGAAAATTTCTTCTTCCATTGAATCGATTCCTCAACAGAGTAACGCGGCAGAGTTAATGCTGCGGCCTCCAGTCTCTCCAACATCATATCAACATTTCCATTTCCAGAGAGAAGAAAATTGCTGGCTGCCTCATAACTTAAGCTCTGAGTTTGAGTTTGAGTTTGATTGGACACGCACATGTCTGAAAGAAGCTGCAACAACAGTTCTTTTCCCTCAAAAGATCTCCCACCGGCAATATTGGCTCTGAACTCTTCACCCAAATTCTTCATCGGTTCTACAATGCCATCACTCATAAGAAAACAAAACAAGCGGAAATTTTTATGTGTATTTCGTAGGCGAACAGGAACCAATGTTTCCACCCAATCCCTGATTGCTTCAATTGGGGTCTGAACATTCTCTATAACCACTTTTTTCATGGACTTTCCTCCTTCGAGAAGCGAAAAGTTTTCACCTGCAAATACAGGAGTTCCATCGACAGAATAATCACGGCAAAAATATGCCTTCAATCCTGGTCCTTGGTCCTTGCTCAATATAAACGTTTGGCCAAATGTGAGCGGCCCAGAAGAATGCTCCATTTCAATCAGACAGTTGAG